>QKWP01003252.1:0-29642 GCA_003550325.1 Gigaspora rosea | reverse complement strand
TTTTTTTTGGGTTAAAAATTTTAATGATACAGGAACAACAATATACAAAGATGAAACTAAACTTTTAAAAGATTTTAAACAATATGTTTTTCGAAAAGGTAAGAAAAAAGATAAAAAGGCTGTTAAAAATATTGATGCTTTAGTGGATAATCGTCTAACAAAAATTGAAGAATGTAAATTGAAATCGTCTGAAGAATATAAATTAAAATCTTCAGAATATCATCTGCAATCTCTATCTATTCAGTCACAAATGACCGAATAGAATTTTTTTCTAGCATTTATAATATCGAATTATATTAAAATGTGTCAATTTTGTACTGAATTACAAGAATTAGATAATAAATATATTTTTACTAATAATTATTTAAAAGATGCTCAAAACTTTAATGTTAAATATAAGGAATTACTACAAACAAATACAAATTATAATTATACAAAATTGCAAAATATTGATTCAGAAGATAAAATAATTCATTTATTATCATTTGCTTATAATGTAAAGCAAACAATTCATTTGAATAAAGATAAAAATCTTTTAAAAACTAATAATGAAATTGAATTTCCAAACCAGAAAATAATCCTCCTGAACAATATAAGAGTAAAGAGTGGATTATTGTTGTTCTTGAAAAAATTTCATTGAATTAGATTAGTTATCTTATTTTTTTTATTTTTTATTTTATTAATTAATATAGTTTAGTTTCTACTTTTTTTATTTTATTTTTATTAATAAATATTCTAGTTAGTGCTAAGTACCAACTAGAATTTTTAAATATATAATTATCAAAAATAGGTCAATATTGTAAAGATTGTTATAGTTTAATTATTATTTTTTAAATACTTTTAATAATTTTATCAAATTTGAAGAAAAGTACCGTAAACTGCTATATAAACAGCCCGGGTCTGGTACATTCCACCAAAAAAAATTAATTAGTAAAAAAAAGAAAATTATTAGTAAAAATGAGAGGGGGGTCTGATATGTGGGGGGGCTGTTTATACGGCAGTTTATGGGTACTATGAAGTATTTAAAGAAAATAAAAAATATAAAAAAATATAAAAAATTGAAGATATAGAAAAAAAACTTTATCAATTTTTAATATTTGTTTTTGTAATTAAAAACAAAATACAACATTATTAACCATTTGATAAAAAATTATATACAATTATTGAATTAGATTCTTCTTCTATCGATGAAAAATTATATACAATTATTGAAGATTAAATAAAGTTCCTATTCAGTTTTTAACCGAATAGAAAAATAATTATGTAAAAAATCAAAAATGATTAATATTGCAATTGATGGACCAACAGCATCTGGTAAAACAACTGTTGGAAAATTGATAGCAGAAAACTTTAATTATCAGTTTATTGATACGGAAGTATTCTATTGTTATTTAGGTTACAAATATTCTATTCATAATAAGCATTAATTGACGATTTTAAAAATTTTAAAAACGAGAATATTTTAAATGAAATAAATACAATTATTAAAAATCTTAGTGAAGAAGATTATTTTTATTCTGAACAACAAGCAGCAAAATTATCAAAAAATGTTGAATTATGTGAAAAAATTAATTCATTTTTATGTGAAATTACAAAAGAAAAAGGCTTTGTTGTAGTTGGTAGGGATGTAACTTTTAATATTCTTCCTGATGCTGAAATCAAGATTTTTTTATCAGCAGATATTGATATTAGGGCTTTAAGACGAGCACGACAATTAAAATTAAATAATATTACAAATGATATTTGGTTAGATATTTTAAATCAAGATAGCAAATCTTTTGCTCTTATTGAAGAAGCGAAAAAAGTTTCTAAAATAATTGATACAACAAATTTAACTTTAGCTAATATTGTTGATATGGTATTAACTCAAGTATTTCATAAAATATTTAATATTAAATACAACAAATATTTACGTATTATTGTTATTATTATTATTTTATATTTTATTAATTTTATTAGTAAATTTAGTATTAATCTAGTTAGTCATTAGTTAACCAACTAGATTTTTATTTACGTAATTAAAAATGTCTCAACCAAACAAGAGAAAAAATACCTCTTCTAATGAAATTATTCCTGACAAAAAACTAATAAATGAAGATGGAAAAACTATTTCAAAACAAGTAAAACCAAAAACTTCTGATGAAGAAATAGAATATTATATTGACATGAAGAATTGGAAGCTTTCGAATGAAGTTGATAATTATGCTCTTGAACTAGCATTTCCAGATGAAGAAGCAAGATTAATATTTGCGAGAAATTTATTAGATTATTATAATGTGCGTGTTTTAGAATATAAAAAATAGAAAGAGTAATGCCAAAGGCTAGAAATAATCCTCTTTTTTTTAAAGCCAAAACTTGGCATGAAAAAATCTTAAAAAATTCAAAGCTTGGTGCTACATTAGCAGTTACACATACAGAAGAGTATATTGAAAACCTTGAAAATGAAATTTTAGCTCATGAAGAACAATAATATTATATTATATTTTATTTTTTTTATTTAAATTTTATTTATCTATTCAATTTAATTATTCAGTTCAATAACCGAATAAAATTTTAAATGTGTAAAAATGGTTGCTAAACGTTTATTAAAAAACAATTTACAAAAATTATATATAACACATAATGGATTTAATTTTTATGTGAATTATTATACAAAAAAAGATCAAACAATACGTGTTCGAAAAAGTCTTAGGTTATTGAACCAACCTTCACCAAAGTATCGTTTAACACGACAATATATCAAGAAACAATTTGATATCTCAACAGAATCTTCGGTTGATCTTCAATTAGAATCTCCAACATCAGTTCTGTCTAATTCAACATATATTACAGATGATGGATTTGTAGAAAAAGATTCACAAGAATTTGGGTCTAATTCTCAAGAATTTTGTTTACAAGAATTAAAATCTAATTTACAAAATTTTAAACAACAAAAAAGTAAATATATTATTAAACAAAATGGTTTGGTAAAAGAAGATAAAATTAGTTTTAGTGATGAAGAACTTAGAATAGATGATTATGATGATTTACCTACTGAAGAAGAAGCTTTAAAGTCTTTTTTTGATTAACGGATAAAATAATTTTTTTGTAAAGAATTTTTTTAGTATTGCATTTAATATTTTTGTTAATTGTATATTATTTAATCAGTCTTTAAGACCGATTAAAATTTTAATTGCGTAATTATCAAAATGGAAGAATACAATACTGCAAAGAAAGAATATCAAATATTAATTGATTATCAATCCCAATATTTCTCTTTTATTAATTCAGTTAAAGCTATTGCGCAACATGGATTTACTATTGATGCTCTATCTTTAACAACTCAAATCCAATGTCAAATTGATATAAATATGAATTTAATGAAAACAAAAAAAGAAATTATAGACAAATATGAACAGCAAATTCGAGAGTTTTCTTTGTGTTTATTAATTTCTAATGATAAAAAAGTTTACTTATCTAAACAATATAATCCAATAAAAGATTATTTTGATTATCTTCAATCTACTGGAGGATTTAAAGAAAAAAATGAAACTTTTGAGGATTGTGCAAGGCGTAAAGCATTAGAAGAAGCAAAACTTGAATTAAAGGAACTTTTTTTTGTTTGCTTTCAAGAAGGATTTAGACAATTCCCAGATAGAAAAGAATGTCTTTACAAAACAGCAATTTACTTTACTATTCTTGATGATGATATGTTTCCTAAACAAGTAGAACCAAATAATGATTGTGAATGGTATCCATATGAATTAAAAGAATTGTCAAAACTTAAGCTTACTCCTTCTATTGAATCAAATCTTAAACAAATTACGGAAATGATTCAAAATAAATTTAGAAGGAGACCTACAAAAAAACGAAAATATAATGATGATACTAAAAATACTGCTATTGAAGAAAATTCTTCTTCAATTAGTTCACTATATGAAGAAGAAAAAGAAACAGAAGATTTAATAACAGAAACTATGAAAAAAATTAAACCACTTCCTTTATAATTTAAAATTTTTTTTATTTTTTTTATTGTTTTTTTATTATTTAATAAATTATATCTATTCAGTCTCAATGACCAAATAGAATTTTAATTACGTAACCAATGAATCAATGTTTAGTTTTTTTATTAATTATATGTATTACTATATCTATCACTTTAATTCTTAATAATTTATTAATTACACTTATTCAAATTACAAATAATGTCTAAAGAAGAACCAAAAAAAAAGGTGGGTTGGCGAAGTTCAATTCATTTAGTATCTGTGATTTTGAGTGCACGCTCGGTACAGAAACTAGAAAATTATTCTGTATATATAATCGACCGGATTATATCAATGAGGATATTTTTTATTGGTTTCTGGGCACTTGACTCAGAATTTATGTTATATCATAAAGATGCTGCAGTTTACAAACACTACTGGAATCAAAATTTCATACTAATTTTATTTTTTTCTAATAGATAATTATTACAAACTATGCTTCTGGGCATAATTTTGAAAATATTATTCAAAACTTCTTAATTCGTATAATATTTTAGCAAATGAAATTAAAGTTACTCAAGGTGATGATGGAATTGATATTATTGCAACATATCAAAATAATATTATTTTAATTCAATGTAAAAATATTGAATCTGCTATATCAGTAAAGATTATACGTGAATTTGAATCATCTGTTTCAAGATATCCTAATTCTTTAGGAATTATTGTATATAATAGTGAAAAAAATAAAGGAAATAAGCTTACACCAAAAGCTAAAATTTGGGTATCTACTTCAAAAGAGAATATTAAAGTTTGTAATAAAAAAGAAATAGTTGAAGTTATTAAGAAATTTTTTAGTATAAAACCAGAAGAAAAAGATTATATAATTACTAATTATAAAGCAGATGAATTTAATTTGGAAGAATTTGGTATTACTTCTAAAAATGTATCTATAGAACAGATGGTTATTAAGAAAAGTAGTAATCGTCACAAACCATATTAAATTTATATTCAGTGTTTATCACCGAATAAATTTTTTTATTCATAATTATGGATTTAACATTCATATTTTTCATATTTTTTTTATATGTATTAACTCTTATTTTTGAAAATCAACATATCCAAAAAAACTATCGACAACTTCAACAAATTTATTATCAATATTTTGAAATGTCTAACAAAAGAAATTTCTCTGACTTGGACTTTGAAGAAAAATTGAATGATTTTTATGAAAATTTTGAAGAATTTAAAAAAATAACTGAAAAAATCATTAAAAAAACACGATTAATTGAAAAATCGATTACAGTTGTTCCAAGAGCTATTACTTTTGCTGGAACAATTGGTTCAGGAAAGACAACTTGTACAAAAATTTTTGAGAAATTTCTCAAAGATAATGGTTATAAAGTAAAACGAATGATAGAAGTTTCGATGCAAATTCCTAATGCGTTAAATTTGTTCTATGAGACAAAAAATGGATTATTTTTTCAACAAGTAATCACTGATAAATACAAACAAGTAATTGATGAGATTAATGAACTGGAAGATTATCATTATATTTTAATTGATCGTGGATTTAAAGAAATTGAAATTTTTACTGATCTTATTATTAAAGATAAAAAAAGCAAAGAATATCTGAAAAAACAACGTGATTTAATTGCATTTAAACTTCAAAATGATATAATCTTTGTTAATCCAACAAAAAAAACAGCTATTGAAAGAAAGAAAGCAAGAAACCGACTTTGGGAAAAATGTGACGAAGAGTATTTATCAGAATTATATGATAAATATGAAGAGTATATTCCAAAAATATATCAGAAATATACTGTTTTCAATAATGATGCTTATATTTGTAAAGATTGTTGCGAATTAAAAGAATGTAATGATGAAAATTGTAATATTAGAAAGTATTATAATTTCTTTTCTATTTTTTTAAAACAGTATGAATAATACAGATTGATCTTTTTTTTATTTTTTCTTTCTGAATATAATGAGAAACAATACAAAAACTTAATGAAAGCAATGTATTGTTTTAATATAAAAAATGAAGAAGTGTCATATAATTTTATAAAAAACAATTTTATTCAGTAATTAATACCGAATAAAAATTTATTTATATAATTTTTATTAAAATGTCACAAGAATTAAGTGAAATTCATCAAACAAAACGTATTTGTTGTATTGACGAACCGAACTCTGAAAAAGTTATTGTTGCAAAATACAAAAAAGAATTACCATGCTTGATTATTTATTCAAGCAACAAGCAAAAAAATTACAAGAAGAGATTAAAGATATTGAAGAATATGAATGTCATAAAAGAATTATTAAAGAATTAATTGAGGGTCAGGATGTTGATATTGTAATTGTAAAATATTCAATTAAATTTACTCATTGGGCAGAAACTATCGAAGGAATTAAAGGAATTGCTAAAGCTATTAAAAATATAAAAGATAATAACAAATTTAAAAATTAGATTAGTATAATCCTTTATTCAGTACTAATGTACCGAATAAATTTTTATTTGTGTAAAAATGTCTTTATTTTACGTATATAATGCTGAAGATGCATCATATTTTAAAGAATACTATATACTTCGCTTGTACACATTTAATTCTGAAAAAAAGAAAACTTTTATTAATATAAAAATTGATTATTTATTTTTTGATATCAAATTAACAGACATTGAAAAAAATACAATAGAGAGTTATATTGAAGAATTTGATCCAGATAGTTATGAAACATTTAATTCTCAACCATTTGATTCAACTAAGAAATTTAATTTTATACGTTTATATTACAAAACACTTAAAGAACGTAAAGAGGCTTTAAACATAATTGAAAAAAAGAAGAATATTTTAACAAACATCTTTATGAGGATACTAAAGAAATTAAACAAGAGTTTGAAGAATTTTGTTAATGTTATGATACATATTCAGATGACAGAACATGTCATTATCGAAAAATAGCACGTGAAAATGATTTGGAGTTAGTAGGATGGTATCGAATCTATAATCATCAACAAAAAAGCGTGACATTAGATGATATAGAAAAAGTAATAATACAACAAGCACCAGAACTTATCCTTCTTTTTTTGGGATATAGAAAGTAGCAGCATGCGTGGACCAGGTTATTTACCTGTTGGTGAAGAAGATGAAGATTATGTATACATGATTCAAATGGACTTTTTTTATTCAACACAGTTAACATCCTTTAAACGATTTTGTTTGTCAACAATTCCAATAGAACAAAAAGCATTTATTTTCAAATATGGAAACAAAATATCATGTGATTTAAAAGATTTTCATATAATTATTCTTAACTCACAAGAAGAATTATTATTAAAATTCGCAGAATTATTTGAAAAATATTCACCAGCATTTGAAATAGGATTCAATACTGGTGGTTATGATTGGAACTTTATACTAAAAAAGGTTATAAAATTAAAAATAGAAAACACATTCAATAGAAAATTATTTAAATTTGCTAGAGTTAATATTGTTGAAAATGTTCGAGAGAATATTGTTAAAATCTAAGTAAAAGAAATAGATGAAAAGATAATGAAACAATATTGTGGAATTAATATCAATAATCGAAATATTAAAGTAAATCCAAATGAAAATTTAGTATGTGAATATTATCAAATACCGGGAACAGTATTTCTTGATTTCTTTATATGAGCAAAAAAACATTTAAAACAGAAATTAAAAACACATTAGATGCTGTATTAAATCGATATGGTCTTTCTGGAAAAGTTGATTTACCATATTTACCAGAATCATCTGATAATTTACGGTATATGTTTATATATGCAAATGCTATAAAATTCAAAAATAATTACAAAGTTTTGGTCAAACTTTCTTATCAACTATCAAGATTAACAAAATTTTCTTTTAATAAATGCTTGATATCAATGCTTGTACCAGAAACAATACTTAAAATTTATGCTGTTGAATTAGCATACTACTGTTCTGTTGATACTCTTCGATTACAGGAACTTAACCTCAAACGTAATATTATTGGAGATTATACTCAACTAGCATTTATAACATGTACAACAATATCAAATGTTTTTATGAATGGTGTTGGTTGTTTGGTACGAAATTTTTATGGAAGACATGCTGCTAGAAATAATATATTGATATCAACAAGAAGAAAAGGTTATATAATTGATGATGAAAAATATGAAGGTGGTTTTGTAATGCCATTATTAAAAGAAGATTCAAAAAGACCTGTAGCTGATTTAGATTTTACATCATTTTATCCAAATACGATTATCACATATAATATCTCACTTGATACTTATATTGATATTAATGATGATTCTGTTCAAAATGTAAATATAATAACAGATCATGGAACAATTTACGGAAAGTTCACAAAACATGAGAATGATGCAAACAAGATGGGACTAATGGCTAAAATGTGTAAATCTTTGTTAGAAAAACGTTATCAAGCTAAAGAAAATATAGAAAAATATGAATCAATTGATAAAGCGAAATATCTTTACTATACATCTTTATCTGATGCATTAAAAGTTGTATTAAATTCAATTTATGGAGAAGCAGGATACAAATATTCACCATTTTATCTCAAGCCTGTTTCATCATCTGTAACAGCATCTGCTAGAAATAATATTAGAAAAATGATTGAATTTGCAAGAAAAAAAGGTTATAAGATTTTTTATGGAGATACTGATTCATTTTTCTTTTCTTTACCAGAACATTTTTTTAAAAATTTGGATAAAAAATATAAAAATTTAAAAGAAAAAAATATATTTCCAATTTGATAAAACAAAAATTGACACAATTATATTGGTATGAAATGACCAAATTAACAATATTACAATCAAAAACTCTTAAAAAAGAAATAAATAATTATCTATTTCAGACAACAAATCAAGAATATTTAAAAATGAAATATGAAAAAACAATGTGGCCAGTATTATTTTTACAAAAAAAACAATACTGTGGTATTATTCATAAAAAGGCACCTAATTTTGATATGCTCAATCTTTTACTTAAGGGTTTAAAAATTGTAAAAAGAAACGTATCAGCCTTCTATAAAACAGTGGCTGAGGAATTAGTTTGGTCATCATTAGGATATGAAAATAATCAAATTATCATTACAGAAAATTCATTAAAAGAAAGAATATTACAAATAATAGCTAAATACATTGACGATGAAAATCTTTCTGTAGATCTATTTAAACTTACCGCAAAATATGATCCAACAACTAATCAACGAGTTAAAAAATGTGATTATTGGAATTTTGAAAAAAGAAAAGAATTAGGTGATGAAACTAAAAAAGGAAACAAGATGGTAATTTCTTATGTAACAAAAATAGCAGATGATCATAAAATTACAATAGAACATGGTCATTTTTTTTATGTAATAATATATGTGAATACAAACCGAATATCATTCAAAATGCGACCATTGGATTACTTTATAGCAAACAAAAAAGAAAAAGATCTTAGAATTGATATAATTCATTATTTTAAAAGTTTACAAGATATTTGTGCGAGTTTATTAAGATGTGATGAAAAGAAAGCAGAAGATATTATCAATCAGATATTTGAAGAAAATGAACTTAAAAAACAACATAAAATAACTGATTTTTATTCTGAAGAACATGAACAACAAAAAGCAACTTTAATATTAAAAGATGTACAACAAAAAACAACTCCAAAAGGTAAACAACAAAAAACGACTTTAACATCAAAAAATAAACAACAAAAAACAACTTCAATATTAAAATATGATCAACAAAAAACAACTCCAATATCAAAAGATTTAAAAAGAAAAAACACAAATGAAGAAAGTAATAAAGATAAAAAACAGAAAAAAATTTTTGATTATTTACAAAAAGAAGTACAAAATAATGAATTAAAACGAAGTAATGATGATAAAACTGAATTTTTACGCTCAAAAAAGAAAAGAATTAATCTTGCATAACATATTTTTTAAATAAATATACTGTATTTTCTTTTATTTTTAATATATATTTATCTAGTTAGTCACTTTGACCAACTAGAATATTATTGGTATAATTATACAAATATATATATTAATCTTATCGAATGAAATATTATGTATGATATTTAATAATTTACCTAACCAAAAAGAACAATTTTCATTAGAATTCACATGTAAAGCATTATGGTCAAATTATTTAAAAGTTATACAAAATCCAATATATTATAAATTTATTGCATATAATCCAAGAAAAATTTCCTTTGAAAAGGATCCAATATTATATGAATTTAAACGTATCGATATGAATCTCAAAAAGAAAGCTATAAAAAAAACTGATGAAGAAAACAAAACTGATAAAAAAGTAAGTTGTGGAATGGTAATTTTTGATAAAAAAAATCAACGTTGTGTAGATTGTAAAAGAGAAGGATTACCATGTGACAACAAAATTAAATGTACCTATTGTGAAAAAAAGAATATTTAATGTGTTAAAAAGAAAGATTTTGTTCGAAAAAGGCTTTATAAGGATAAAGAAGGAGTATTATATTGTAAACCATTGGATGATTATTGCTGTAATAATAATCTTCTTCTTATTCATAAACATGTGAATAATATAGCAGAACTTGGAAAACGTATATGTGAAAAATGCAACAAACGTAAATTTTGTTGTATAAATGCAATAGTTAACAATAATTGTTGTAATATTGAATTATGCCTTAGTATGAATGTAACTGATCCTCCTATTAATATAAATCATATGGGATTTGGGTATTTTCCTTTCAACTAACATACACTCATCAACATACTCTTTGTGAAGATTGTTTTGTGGCTTGTCCTAGAACAACAAGGCTTACTTTTTATAATGACTCAACTTGGAAAAGAACTTAAAAAATGAAATATATTAAATTTGATCATAATATTCTTTCTTGTGAAGTCTTTAATCAAATTATAAAATATTATAACACAGTACAGCAAACAAAAAAAATAATTTCATATTTACAAGAAAATACATTTAATCAGCAAGTATTTAATAAAGTATTATTATCACAAAAAAAGTGCAACATGCTTAAAACAAGAACAGTTTCAGAATTTACTTATAAATTTAAAATAGAATATATTGATTCTTCTTTTATTATCTTAACAGAAATGACAACTTTTCAAAAACATATATATATTATTGAACATGTATTTTATTAATTAAATTTTTATTAATAAATTTGTACTATGTTAAAAAGTATATAAACTCTTTGTTTTTCCTTTGGCCAATTATTAAAAAATATATATATTAATAAATAAAAGGTGAGAGAGTCTCACAAACTGTAAAAAATAAATATTTTTACTAACTCTCATTTTTTTACATATACGGCAACCTCATGGGATGGCGGTTCTGTTCTGGTTTTCATAATTGTAATTCATTTATTTTTGAATTATTTATGTTATAAATCCAGATGCCAAAAAATAACACAATTGGATATTATGCTGTTTGAGTAGGTCATGAACCAGGAATTTTTATTTCTTGGGAAGAATGCAAAAAACAAATAGACAGATATCCTGGTGCTTTGTATAAAAAATTTTATACAAAACAACAAGCATCTGAGTATATTGAAGAAGAAAATGTAGATGAAACAGATAAAGTAATAATTTATACAAATGGTTATTGTAAAAAAAATGGTACAGATGATGCTGAAGCAAGTATTGGAGTCTTTTTTAATGATAATGATTCACGTAATTTAAGTGAAAGGTTACCTGGAAAAAACAAACAAATAATCGTGCAGAAATTTTTGCTGTAATTAGAGCATTAGAAACTGTTAATGAAGAAAATGATATCATTATTTTTACAGATAGTACATATGTAATTAATTGTTATAATGTTAAAAATCCTAAAACAAATTTTGATTTAGTTGATAGAATGAATGATTTGATTAAAGTTCGTAAAGGGAAAACATATTTTAAACATGTAAAAGGTCATTCTGGTATTTATGGAAATGAGTATGCAGATAGATTAGCATATTTAGGTTCGAAAAAATCAACTGTATCTGAATTTAATTTTCAACCTTTACTAAATAAAAAAACAATAAAGGATTATTTTAAAAAGTAAAAATAGCAACTAACTATCGAGTGCTTTGAATATTAACCAATCCCATAATTTATATTTTCTAAAAATATTAATAATTATATATTAAAATTTACTAACAATTTAAAATGTATTGGAAAAACAAATTCAAAAACTTTGAGATTATTACATCATGTGAAAAATATAGGAATCCTGATAAACCAAACCATAAATTAAATGAATGTTAACTTGTAAAAATCAACTTTAAGCTTTATCTTGAAGTGAAAATTAAAAACTTTACTTTTTTAACTGATTTAAAATATTTTAATCTTATTCAAAATTATACATGGATTATTTCTAAAAAATATTATACTTTTTATATTCAATCTACAAACAGTACATAATAAAATTACACAAAATATGAATGGAAGTTTAGTTTTATATACTTAAATTCTAATAGAATATGAAAATTCAAATATATCTGAATTTAATTTTTAAATAAAAAATTATTTTTAAAAGTAAATTGACAAGTTAAATTACGACCGATCACAAAGGCGTGGGTACCTTAGCGATCGTGTCATGTTAACTATTCAAAAATAAATTAGCTATTAACTCGATAAAAACTTACCATCCCATAGGAAATTGGGTATATGAAAAACTTCAACTTTAACTTCGCTTGCGAAGTTGCTCAAAAGAGCCTGCGCGGCTCAGGAGCACATTAAACAATTAATTATTTTATCTAATCTTAGAAATTTCTTACTAGATGTTATAATTCGATTTATTTTTCTGTTATAGTTTTATTATTGTTAAATTGAATATCTAGATTATGATGTATCTGTTTAGAAGAATTATTTGATTGTTTGATGATTTTTCTTAATTTATTATTATTTGTAATAGATTTTATATATGTTGATTTAATTAATTAGAAAATAAAAACATTTTTTAATAATTAAGTAAAAGAAATATCTTTATTTATATAAATAATTTAAATAAAATATAATATTTTTTGATATTATTTATTTTTTTTTTTTTACGTTTAGGTGGTGGTAAACTTTTTGATTTATGTACTGCTTCATATGTTGGGGTTGTTTTACCTCTTACAAATCTTTCTATAAAGATACCACCATTGTAATGTTTTGTAATTTGCACCTTTTTTTTTAGTATTGGTTTGTAATAATTTGAACAATAATCCTATGTAAATAATTTTGGTAGCCTTTTTGGAATTACAACTTCAACTGGATCATCAATTTTAGAATATTTAGAACGTGCTTGTTGTGTAACTTGAACAATAAGAAAAATAAAAATGAAAAATAATAATCTCATTTTTTTTAATAATTAAAATTTAAATAAACCCTATATTTATATAAATTAAAACTATATAAATAGATTTTTGATTTTTTTATTTATTAAAAATATATTAAAAAATATTTTTAGTATTTAAAAAGTAAACCATATTGTTAGATTAATTCCTTGATTAGATACACAAATCCTAGAAGGAAATCCTTTAGCAGATAATTCTAATGTTATACTACCACAATCTCTATCTGATAATATAGTATAAATTAGAAGTATTATTGAGACAATGTAAAAAGTATCAAAGAATATAATAAGAATTGGCAGAGAAAATAATAATAAAAAACTAAAACCTAAAAGAGAAACTACATTTTCTTTTGAAGATGAATGAACAAAAAGAAGAAAAATATATAAATATAATTTTTAATTTTATTAAATAAACAAATAAATATAAAGTATCCCTTTTTATTAAATTTTATTTTTTATTTTTTTATTGTAATATTATGAAAGTAAAAAAAACTATTCTTCAAGAAATAATAGTTAATTCAAAATCTAAAATTGAACTTATTAAAAGATTATCAAAAGATGATCCTGAATATTTAATAGAACATTTACAAAGTATTGAACGTGTTGCTGATATAATTTATGAA
The DNA here is from genome assembly GCA_003550325.1 of Gigaspora rosea. Taxonomy (NCBI): domain Eukaryota; kingdom Fungi; phylum Glomeromycota; class Glomeromycetes; order Diversisporales; family Gigasporaceae; genus Gigaspora; species Gigaspora rosea. The sequence goes on along the minus strand of QKWP01003252.1, from coordinate 15,714 downwards.
CAACAAAAAAAAATAATAAAAATAAATGAAAAAAAGAAGAATTATCTAGTTCTGAAGATAGTGAAAATGAAAAAGAAGTTGAAAAAAGACCAAAGAAAAAACCTACAATATATAATAATTTTGTTAAAAAAGAATATCCTAATTTAAAAAAAGAAATTGATGATAGTAGTGAGATTTTTAAAATGCTTGGTAAAAAATGGGAAACAAGTCCAGATAATCCTAAAAATAAAAATAGTTGTTTATTTTAAAAATAGAAGTTAGTCTCAAAAAATATATTTTTAATTATTATTTAAAATAACTTATGAATATTTTTACTAAAAAAATATTTGATTATTTTAAAAAATATATTTTTTAATTGTTATTTAAAGTAATTTACAAATTTTTTATTAAAAAAATAGGGTTTATTTTAAAAATAGTTTTTTAAAAATATATAAATAAGATCAAATCTTTTTTTATTTTTTTTTAAAATGAATAATTTTGAATTTTGTGAACGATATAATAAATTACGATTAATATTAGAATTAGCAACATATTTTTTATATACAGTTTTTTTATCTCTTATAATTTATACAATTATTATAACACACATTAAATTTGAATTAATAAATTTCAAATATATAACAAATTTTACTTATTTTATTAAAGATATTTTTATCAATACAACGCAAACTATTTTAACAAAATTAGTAATTTTTATAGATCAATATATACAAACTGGCACCAATTAATAATAAAAAACAACAAAAAACTAAATCTAAAAAAATTACAAAAAGAAAATCAACTGCTAAAAAATTAACTCAAACTAAACGAGAACTACTAACTGTTAAAAAAAGAACTATTAGTAAAAGAAAAAAAAAGTGGTCAAAGTGTGGTAGATAATGCCTGCTAACAAAAAAGAAAGAGAAGTAAAAAAAAAGAAATTCACCTATTAATAAACAAAAACCTGTTGCTACAAATAAAAGATTAACAGGATCATGTAATATCGGATGGTGTCAAGATGAAGAAAGATTAAATACTTGTGCTGCTAAACGTGGAATTGGAGTACAAGTTGAAAGAATTGTTTTAGGAGCACGTAATGAAAATAATAAAACATATTATTTTGATACATTATTGAATAGATTATTTTACCATAGATTTTTTTAGGAACAAAGTAGATTTACCAATTTTGAGTTGCAAGATATTTTAATTCATTTAAAAATTGCAACATATCATAACAAATTACGAGATCATACGATTAATATTCTAGTAAAACAATCAAATCAAGTAATCACACCTTTACAAAGCCTTTTAACAATAAAGGCATATATTATAGAAATATATGATATTGATTTAGCAAAAAAAACATCAGTAAAAATTACTGATCTTTTAGTTGATGATAATCTTCAAAATGTTCAATTTAGAAAATATATAACTGTTCATTTACAAAAATAGTTAATAATTGATTGTTCAACATGTCAATTTACAAAAGATGAAATGATATTATGTATGGATTTAAACAAATTACGAGTTTGTGTATTATCTGAAGAAGAAAATCAAGCACGAGTATTTGATAAAGGAAATTATGCTCTTGTAATAATTTTAGATTATATGGATTGGATGTATCAGTTTAAAAAAAAAGATTCTAATAATAATGAAGATATTATAGTAGCTTTAGGTTCTGATTTTAATATTGCAAAAGGTGATTCTGTATTTCTTTTTTTTTAAGTGGTGGATATCTTGAAGCAGCTTATATGCCAGATATGAGACATGGTCCAACATTTAATGCTATATTTCAATCTATTCAAGAATGTTGTGAAAAGGATAACGATACTTAAAAATTTATATAAATATACAATATTTTCATTATTTTTGATTTTATTTTGATTTTCTTTAATTACTTATTTTATTAAATGGCATTAGTATCAAAAAAATTATCACAAGTTAATAATAAATGTATTGTTGGTTTTTGTAATAATGAAAAAAGGCTAAATATTTGTCATCAAAAAAGAGAATATGGTGTAATTATAGATCCAGAATTTGATTTTAGTCCCCATATTGAAGAAATTGAAGATGGTAAAGAAAAAAACAAAGAACTTATTTTATTCCAATAAGTACAAGAATGTTATATTTGAGATTATTTCAAAAAATTAATACAAAACAAAAGAATCTTGAATTACATGATATTGTTGTTCAATTTAAATTTACTTCTGTACACAATGAAGATATTCAAAAAAGAACTCAAATACCAATTTTTAATGGAAAAACAATAAATATAACACCACTTGTAGAATCATTAAAATTAAAATTTTTTATTATTGAAATTTGTGATAAAGATATTGCAACACATTCAAATCCAACAATTAATGATATTATATTAACTGGGGATATTCAGAATATACAATTTCGTAATTATATTGAACCTCATTTAGAAACAGAATATACAATTAATTGTACTGGATGTGAATATCAAAATCATGAAGTAAATTTATGTTTAAATCTTAACAAATTAAAAGTATATATACTTGAAAATGATGATAATAATATTAAAATTTTTAATGAGGGAAATTTTGCATTATTTGTTTTTGTAGATTATTGTAATATGTTTTATAAATTTAAACGAGAAAAAGGTGATATTGATTATCTTGAATTTGGTGAAAACTTTAGTTCTACAGAAGGAAAATCAGGAATTCCACTTTTTTTTCATGGTGGGAGTATAGAAACATCATGGAAACAAGATTTTGAATCATCTAGTGCGATAGATAGTATATTTAGTGCTTTTGATAAATGTTGTAAAAAATAATTTTATTTTTTTTTATTTTAATTATTTATTATTATTTCGATTTTATTATAAATATCATTATTTATCGTTAAATAAAAATAAATTTATTTTAAATAATAATGGAATGTAAATGCAGTATTAATTCAAAAACATATAAAGATTGTTGTTATAAAAAATGATTATATAAACCACCTAATAAAATAAAAAATGATGAAGAGTTTTACAATTATATTTTAATAAAACTTTCAAATATTATACAAAAACCTTCAACAAATAATAAATTTGAAAGAATACATAATCTAATATTATCAACATTAGATTTGGAGTTATTAAAAGAAGGTAAAGATATAGATTTGATAATTCAAAATTCAAATTTATCAAACGAACAACAAGAAGAACTACAACAATTACGTATTGAGCAAGAAAAACGTGTAATAAAATTTAATCAAATTAAAGATGGAATTGAACAAGCAATATTAGAAAATATAGAAAGTTTACGTGATTTTCAATATTGGCATCAAAAAATACTTGAAGCTACAATATTAACTCAACAATTACAAAATAATCTTAATGATTTGAGATTAGGTCGTTTAGAATATTGGCTAAAATATACAGAAGAATATAATAGTTTTGTTAAACAGATTCAAAATAAAAGTGATTTATACAAATTACGCAATAATTGGATAATTAAAATTGATAATTCACAATTTACATTTGAAAGAAAAGCAAATCTTCATAAAATATGCAAGGAACATATTAGAGTATTATTAGATCAACAACAAAAATTTAATTACCAAAAAATACATGATGGAATACTTGGTGAAACTATTCTCACAAATTTAGAAGTTGATAAATATTGGTCTAAAGAAATACATCAAAGTAGTATATTAACTAACAATCAACGAATAGAATTGAATAATTTATGTGCTAAAACATTAGTAACTTTAACAAATAGATATTATGATGAAATTAAAAATGAAATTCCAAAAATAACTGATACATTTTTATTAGAAGATAAAGGAGAAATAGATAGAAGAATTCGTTTATTAAAAGATGAAAATTTAACTAATAATAGACAAACTGAAATATTACAGAAAGCAGAAGAGGACATTTACAAATTTTTTTACAAACTGAAGAAATAGCAAATTATGATCGAATTGAACGTTTAATTAACACATATGCTAGGAGACTAAGAGTTGAATTATTAGCAAATGAGAGTGCTCTTGCACAATCACTTAATAATCTCAATCAAACATTACTAGGAATTGAACGTAATCAAATAATATTATTGCAAACAAGAAAAAATCGATACTATAATTTATTGTATATTGTAACAGAAAGGCAAATGAGATTTGAACAAAATAAATAGTTATTAGCTGATAGTGAATGTTATGATCTTATAATACAATCTATAGATGAAGCTTTTCTTGATTTACTTAAAACAGTTCAAGTATTACAAAATTTAAGACGAGATCTTTATAATTCTATCCAATTATCATTTGATGTAAAAAAAATTAATAATTTAAAAGATGCATTTGATTGGTTAAATGTATTATTAGAAAAAAAAGAAAAAATATATTATCTTTTTAATGAAATAATATCAAATTATATTAAAGATTATCCAAATGGAAAATTTACAAATACACAACAAGAAGAAAATTTTTTTAATAATGAGATTAATAAAATAGAAGTTGAAACATGTTTACAAGAAAAACAATTTCTTTATAACTTAAAAGAAAAAATTATTGAAATATATAGTGATGAAGAAAAGGATCATTATTTTATCAATATAGAAGAAGATATTGATATTTTTAATGAGGATATTGAAAATTTTATTATTAAAAAAAATATTATATACAAGTTAATTAGAGAAATTTTTAAAGAAAGTGGTGAGGATTGGATAAAAAATATAAGTAAAAGGGTAAAAGATACTGATGATGTACAATCTTTTTTCAAATTATTAAAAGATACTATTACAAATAAAAGGCTTAAAGGACTTATAGATAAAAATATAAGAAACTATTTTAAAAAAAAAGAAGAGAAAGAACAAGAAGAACAAAATAAAAAGCATGATTTAGATAATAAAAATGAATCAGATTTTAAAAAACCAAGAAAACAACGAATAATGAAAAAAGAAAAGGATTATAAAAAAGAATTGATTTCAAATATATGACCAATAATATATAAAGGAGGTATAAAAAATATTGTAGTACTATTAACAATTAGTTCACTTTTGGATTTGTATATAAAAGTTGTCGATACGAATCAAGAAGAATTAAAAAAAATAGAAACAATAATTTTAACACATTTAAACAATTATCCTGATATAACTTGGTTTACATTTTATAAACCAACAGATAAAACAAATGACTTTTTTAAAAAAGCAAAATATTTAACAAAACAACATTATTTTGATATAGTATATAGAATATTGGTGCTACGAGATTTAGATCTTGAATTAGATGATATAATTGAAAATATATTTGATGGTTTGGAAATATGACATCAATTTCAACTAAAATTGAGCGTATTCACAATTTAATTAATCAAAAAGAACTTGAAATTAAAATAAAAAAACACAGAAATCCTTTGTCTTAAAGGACTTTTATTAGTAAAACAACCTTTAGCAAAGCTTTTTTTACATATTATTTTACCTATTTTTATTAATTTTTTATCAAGTTTTTTTTTAATTTTTATTATAAACTATTATTTTGATACTCGTATACAGTGTATTATTATATAATGTCATTAACTAGTGGATTATTTTATGATGAAAAACTTAAATTACAAAAAACAAATGAAGAAATTATTAAACAAAATTTATTACTTTCAAATGAAAACAATGATTTGTTAAAAAAAGTTGAAAATTTATTAAAACAAAATGATAATTTAAATCAACAGATACAAGATTTATTAAATGAAAATTATACTTTAAAAAAAACTACACTTAGAATAAACATTTTTTTATGAAACTTATTATACCAATAATATCATATTTTTTTAGCTATAGTTGGATTTATTATAATCATAAATTTAAATTCTGTTCGAATTCAATGTATTATTATTTAATTTTTGTTAATAAATTGATATATTCTTAGCTATATATTTTAATAAAAAATATACATTGTCCAACTCAAACCAACTTGGCAGTAATATATCTTATTGAGTCTAAAGAGTTTCATTCCTAAAGAGAACATTGTACAAATTTCAGACCATAATATACAATATTACAAAACTTAACTCAAAATTATATAAATACCTGTTTTATTTTTAAAATATTAATATAAAAAAAATGAAAGTATTAAAGTTATCGATTATTTATTATTTTGTTGTTTTAATATGCTTTACAAGCATATATGTTGATTGTAAAAATATACGATCAACTTGTGATTGTCGCAAAAAAAGAAAGGAACTATAATTATTAGAATTTTTCAAGATATTATTAATATTCATTAATTTTATTTTTAAATATAAATAAAGAATTTATAAAATACAAATTTTAATATTTTAAATAATAATAAATAATTAACTATTACATATTATAAACATGAAAATAAAATTTTAAAAATAAATTTTGATGAAGCACAAGAAAGAAATAAACTTCTTTAAAAAAAATTGATATATTAATAGAAAAAATAATAAACAAATCAAATAAAATACGAAAAAATATAATAAACTTATGAATAATTGTTGTTCTATTTTTTTAATATTTGCAAATAATATTGAATTAACTGTTATTTTAACTTTAATTATTATATTATCTATTTTTGAGAATATTTAAAAATGCTTCCCATAGATTGTTTTTATTTTTTTCTCTTCAAATAAATTCATTCAATAATGGTTTGATAATATTTCTTCTTCTTTTTGGTTTTGAAATAAAAATTTTGAGTAAATTCCAGATTCCTTCTATTGTGTTTGTATGAATACGTCTTATTCTTTGTCTTGGATTTGGTTTTGAATGATTTGTTCGTATGTGTTTCATTCCTAAACTTTCTAAATTTTGGTAACCACGCTATGCATCCGTGTATATAGTTGAACCAGGTTTTACATGTAGTTTTATGATTCTTGTTAACGTTTCAGTATTACGATTATCACAACAACAAAGAACATTTTTCTTTTTTTGGTTCTTTCAATGCCTTCAACAATCCAGAAATTATCAAAAAGAGATTCATCTATTTCAACTATTACCTTTGATCCACCAATAATTTCATTTTCTGGTGTAAAAGAATTAATAGCTAATCTTCTAAAATCTCTAATAAAATTATGAATACTAAGTCTAAAAATATCAGTCATTTTATGAATTTGTTGAATTCTAAGTTTATTAATCCAAAAATAACCAATTAACAAAATATCATTACATTTTAATCGATGTTGAGAAAAGAAAGTGTTTTTAAAAACAGTGACCATCTTTTTACAATCATTTTTCTTACAACGAAAAACATTATATTTAAGATAAAGATACATTTTTCCATTACAAAACTGCCATTTTTCAGAAGGTTTTAATAATTTTTCTTTGATTAAAAATTTAATACATTCCTTTTCGTCAAAAAAGATTTTTTGTAAAGAATTTAAATTTGGAGTATCTATTTTTGTTTATTAATAACTCTTAAAATATAATCTATATATAGTTTTTTTTTAATTTTATATTAAATATAATTAACTGGATAACCATTTCGATTGCCTGTAATTTTATCATGTTTTAATTTAAAATCTATAGCTAATTGTTTTGTTTGTACACTAGTTCTATATTTAGTAATTCTAAAATCTTTACATTTTAATTTTTTATTTTCATACCATATAAATCTCTAAGAATTTTTATATTTATTAAAATAAATTCCATTATAACCAGATGTATTATTTTTATAAAGTTTACAATTTAAATTATTTTCTTTTTTAGTTGTTTCTCTAAGATTACATTCTCTATTATCAAGTCCATTTCTATTAATATGATCTATCATTTTCCATTCTGGATGAATCATTCGATGAAAACTAATAGTTGATTTATTTGTTATATTTGTTGAAATATAATAAGTATTGTCTTTTTTATGTTTATAAGAATGCCAAGTATAATTTTTGATTAAATTAAAGTGTTTTAAATCTGTTAAAAAGGAAATATTTTCTTTAATTTTTACTTCAAGAAAAAGTTTAAAGTTAATTTTAATGAGACTATATATATTAAGTTTATGTTTTGGTTTATCAGGATTCTTATATTTTTCCCATGAAGTTATTACTTCAAAGTTTTCAAATTTGCTGCACCAATTAGACATTTTGTTTCACAAATAAAAAAAAGAAAATCCAAATATTTTTATATTTTTTTGAATTTCTCTGAGTCAAAATTTAACAAAAAATTTTTATTATGCGTAGCAGTATAGAATATTAAAACCAGTATAAGTCGCAGTAACTGTGGTTTGTATCTGGTTTTAATATTTACACTAGATTATTTTATTTGGTGCCCTGTGTTGAGATTATTACCATAGGAGATAAAAAAAATTTAAAAATAAACCAAAAAAACAAAAACAAAAACCACGAAACAAAAAAAAATGAAATGAAACCTTGCAAGAACTTGCAAAAACTTGCAAAAATTTGCAAAAATTTGTGAAAACTTGCACACATTTTTCCAAAAAAGCATTCTTAAAAATTTAGAAATTTCTGGGAGTGTGTTCTTGAAAGTGTTGGAAGTCGTAGTTGGCATGTACAATGGTTCGAAAAGTTTTGTTTTCTCGCAAAGTGCCAAAATAAAATAAATTAATAAAAAAATTTTAAAAATAGGGTTTAAGCAGAGTTGTTATTGGACTGGACTGGACTATTGGACTGGACTAGTCCAATTAGATCCAGTCCAGTTCATTAAAACTATATTGGACTGGACTATTATTGGACCAAAAATAAGTCATGTGATATTGAATTTTAACCAATCAAATTATATATAAAATATGATTAGTTATATATAAAATTTATACTATTTAAGTTATACAATAAATTATAAAGTTGTACATAAGTATAGCATAAAGATTTATTTATTGAAATATATACAATCTAATCTCCCAAAACTGATACATTTAGTAGACAAACTTTATATCAGTTTTGAGAGGATATTGGATTTAAAAAATTTGAGTTATTTAATAAATATAATATTACATAACCTTTGCAAATTGTGATTGGCTAGTTTGAAACTATACTAAATAAAGCGTATTTTTTATATTTTTAAAAATTTGATTTTTCAATTTATGTAAAAGATAGTACTTTTAAATATAATATACAAATATTGTATTATTTTATTATAATTGTATATAGAATGTATATATTTGCTAAGTAAGTTAATTTATATTGGACTGGACTAAATTGGACTCGTTTGACCAATAAATTTGGTCCAGTCCAAGTCCAATACTAAATTAAATACTGGACCAGTCCAATAACAACCCTGGGTTTAAGAATTTCACGCACCCGCGTGGTCATGCACCTCCCTTTAAATTAATATGATTGGCTAATTTTTATTATTAGAAAATATTAATACTTTTATATTAAATTTACTAAATTCATATATTTACATTAAAAAATATAAATTTAAACAACATATACATTTTGTAATCTTCGCTAGCTAAGCTAAAAACAAAAGCTATAATTAACCAATATATAACTCAATTTCACTATAGTAAACTTTCGCTATAGTGAAGATTCAATATAGCTTGTTATAATGAAGATTCGAAATAGTGAAGATTCGAAATAGTGAAGAATTTTGAATTTTGGGATTATTAAACTCCAACTCGATATAGTGAAGTACATAGTATTCCCTTAATACAAACTATAGCGAAGATTTTTTTCTTAGCTTGGGAACACGAGTAAATTGTATCGATCATGCAATTTTTGGCAAAAAAAATAATTTCAAATAGTTAATATTACAATAAACTGTTGTAACAAAAACACAAAATATAAAAAAATTGGTTATACAACTCATTATTGTAGTAAACTCTTGCTATTGTGAAGATTCGATATAGTGAAGAATTTGAATTCCGTATTATTAACTCCAATTTGATATAGTAAAGATTTTTTTCTTATTCCAGGGACTTTACTATAACAAGATTAAGTTGTATTGCATTAAATACAACTTACTCTCGTTATAGTGAAGATTCGAAATAGAGAAAATTTTTTGAATTTTGGAATTATTCAGTACATATAGTACTCTTTCGATACAAGCTATAGTAAAGATTTTTTTCTCAGCCCAGGAACACAAGAGTAAGTTGTACACGATCATGCAATTTTTTGATAAAAAAAAGTAAAGAATTTCCAATAGTTAGTATAACAAATGTACTGTTTGTAATAAAAAAACACAAAACATAGAAAAATTGCTTATACAACTCACTCTTGTTGTAATAAACTCTCACTATAGTGAAGAATTTTAAATTCCGGATTATTAAACTCCAACTTAATATAGTGAAGTACATATATTATTCTCTCAATACAAGCTATAGTGAAGATTTTTTTTCTTAGCCCAGGGACTTCACTAATAACAAGAGTAAGTTGTATTGTTAGACCAATAAAATAATTTAACTGAATTATCAATTATTTTAAGAAGCAAAGACATAAAGGCTAAATATGACGAGAAATGAGTCCCTGATAATTTAAAATATGACGAGTTAAAAAGTAAGAAATACCAAAAGAACTGAATTATTTAAGTTAGCTTTTGAGGAAAAGAAAGCGAGTGGATTAACGAACTAACAAATAGAGGACTGATGATGAAACGCCAGCAACAAGGCAAGGCAGGATTGGACGGGTTAGAAACTGAGGAACAGAAAGCATTTAACAATAAAAGGAAATTATTAAAAGGAAATTATTAATAGGGAAATAGCCAAGTTTAAAATAAACTTCGAAGTAATTTTAAATGTAGATCTGTTAAAAGTAAATAACAATTAAAAAAACGTTGGAAATACTTAACGATATTAATGACCCAAAGAGAGCAACATTTAAATGTTTGCCCATAGATTTTAGGAAAAAAGAAATAGACGAATTACCCAACGACCTACGAAACAAGCCAACCCAGGACCCCGAAGAATATATGTAATACTGAGATCTGGCTTTGTATAGACTTATATATAATTTTTCCATATGTCATATGTTTAAATTTGTATAACCAACTGGTAATTTTTTGAAAAGTTAGATGTTTATTTGTATAACAAAGACGATCTTTATAACAAGTACGATCTTTTTTTGTATAACGATACTATATATACATCGGGAAAATTTTTAAGTAGATATAAATCGATATATACCATATATTGCAGCTACCTTTTTTTTTGCCGTTTTTTAACAAAAAAAAACCGTGAGTAGCTTATTTACTATTTTAAGTAATTTAAAGCACGATAAAGAGGTAGCTTATTTTTGAATACAAAACTTTAATAAGTAAAATAAATAAATAAATATGCTGTAGACAATAAATAAATATGCTGTAGACGATAAATAAATATGTTATAAACAATAAATAAATATACATAAAAAAATCGGGAGTAACTTATAAAGCGATTTTTGGTCAATCGATTATAGTCGCTACATAGTAAAGTCTAAATTTTACTAAGCAAATCGATTAAAGTCTCATAAGTAACATTGTTCAGCAGATCAAAATACGCGTACTCTGAAAATTTCATACAAAATCGGAGAACTTTCTATTATTTGACTTTTAATTTTTACGTTCAACAGATTTCTTTTTATAAAAAAAAACCGTTGAACGTAAAAATTAAAAGTCAAATAATAAAAACTTCTCCGATTTGTATTAAATTTTCAGGGTACGCATATTTTGATCTGCTGAACAATGTTACTTATGCGAGTTTAATCGATTTGCTTAGTAAAATTTAGACTTTACTATATAGCAACATTTATCGATCGTATGGGTAGCTTATTTTCGGAACTAAAAATTTTGTTGTTAAATTTGAACATGGTTAACTACCGCCCTTCTTTTTCTAGATAGGTTTCTGATTTTCTCTTCGTCACTTTTTTTTGTGTAATTATGTTTTTGGCTTTAGTGGTTAATATGATCATACTGCTACTCAGATCTGAAATTGTATAATTTATAGCAACATTTGAACTTATATGATAATTTTGTATAAAGCTTTTAATAAAATTAAGTGTATAAAGTTATATTAAAAATTTTGAGTCTGGATCTGAGTTATATCAGAGTTCTTCGGGGTCCTGCCAACCCGACCAAGTTAAGGGAAAGGATAGCAGAACGGAGAAGCGTCTTTGTTTTAATATTAAATTGAGAGGAGAACAGAAGATTTACACAAAGTGAATTAGATGAAATATTAAGCACATTAGCCAGCAAATACCCACAGAAAGAATATAAGCATTTACTTCTGATTTAGCAAATAAGTTATTAAGATATAATATTAGAAAGGACAGCAGCCAGTGCCAGAATTAAAACCTACAATTGACGAGGATTTAGAGGCATGATTGACCAACTCAGCCCAAAAGGGATATAGAATTGAGAGACTCTTATTTCTAAGCAATTAATGAAAATTCAAAATAATGAATTTTGAATTTCGAATTATTAAACTTCAATATAGTAAAGTACATATAGTATTCTCTCAATACAAGCTATGGTGAAGATTTTTTCTCAGCCCTGGGGCTTCACTATAACAAGAGTAAGTTGTACATAATTATGCAATCTTTGGCAAAAAAAAAATAAAGAACTTCAGATAGTTAGTATAACAAATGTACTATTCATAATAAAAAACACAAAATATAGAAAAAAATGTTTATACAACTCACTCTTGTTATCGCTATAAAGTCTGAAATAGTATGTACAACTAGGGTGCAGAGTGGGCCGGGCTAAACCCAGAAATTAGCGGGCCGGGCCGGGCTCGGACCTAGTTTCGGGCTCACATTTTTATAAAGCGGGCCGGGCTCAGGTCAGGCCTAAAAAATATCGGGCTGGTCCCGGGCCTCTGTAATATACCCGATTAGGCCCGGTTAGGCCCGGTAAACCCTAGAGGTAGATTACGTATATACGCATATATATACTATAGGTATTTTCAAATATGCTTTTGCTTTTTGCTTTTTTTTTTCAACAAAAGCCGAACTCGGGTTTTGTTGAAAAAAAAAAGCAAAAAGCAAAAGTATATTTGAAAATATCTTATATTGTAGTTATAATGTAGGGGTAAGAGATTTAATTCTTGTGCACTAACCGATATGGTGCAAGAATAAAAACCTCAATTTTACCTTATTCGTTACAGAAGTAGATATTGATTTAAATTGTGTTACTTGATTATCTTTTTTTTAAAGAATAAGATTTTAATTTTTGTCCTGAAATAATTGTGATTTTTAGACTTGCACCATACGTACGTATATACGTAAACTTCACTAGGTAGGAAAACATACCCTTAGTAAGAAATCAAAAAGCCAGACAAGTAAGTCTGGTGAACGAATATAGATTAGAAGAACATTTCGAATATATTATTATCCATGCTATCGGTTTCAACACTATACTATCGGCTCTTAAAAAAAGGTTTTAATACGATTTTCGATGGCATCTTCTGCCGTTAGAGTCAAAAATCTATATATGAAATACGGGCCGGACCGGGCTTGGGCCGAATTTAAAATAAAGCCTGGCCCAGTTTGCTTAGCGGGCTTTTTTGTCGGGCTTGAGCCCGATTTATAACAAGGCCCGGTCCGGTTTGTTTAACGGGCTTTTTGTCGGGCTTGGGCTTGAAATCGGGCCTAAAAAAATTTTTCAGGCTCTGTTTCGGGTCTTAGAAAGCCCGACCCGACCCGGCCCGTTTCGCACCCTATGTACAACTTACTTTTGTTATAGTGAAGTCCCCGGGCTAAGAAAAAACAGCCTATATCGAGAGAATGCTATATCTTTCACTATGTCAAGTTGGAGTTTAATAATCCAGAATTCAAAATTTCTTCACTATCGAATCTTCACTTTTGTTTAACTTCTAAATTATTACTGTTGTAGTATGATATACATCTACAAAATATAAAGAAAATCGTTCGTATAAGCTATTTCAAACTTTCGCTCAATATCTGATCTGATCATTATTACTATTATAGTACAATACATCAAATATTACAGTCAAATTCAATAAATAGTTTAAGCAAACTAGTACCATTTAAGTATTTACCAGACTGCTTAGACTAGAAATAATGGAAGAATTTTTGGATTCTGAAATTATTAAATTCCAACTGATCTAGTGAAGATATAGTATTTTGATACAAGCTATAGTGAAAATTTGTTTTCTTAGCCCCGGGACTTCACTATAACGAGAGTAATATGTAATCAGGAATGTAAACAATATCTTCTAACTCTAATGCTACTATTAGTAATTTACTATATATTCGCTTCAAATCTCCAATTTCAAAATGTATTAATAAAGCATACTAGTACCATTTGATATTTACCAGACTGCTTAGACTAGAGATAATGGTCTGATACAATTATAGCAGATCAGTATGGTATAGGTGAGCAAATCCGTATAGTATAGGCCAAATTTAAAATCTATACTATACCAATCAGCTATAATTCCTAACCCTAACCCTATACCGATCAGCTATAATTTCTAACCCTAACCCTATACCGATTAGCTAGAACCCCGGACATGTAGTACAGAGGTTATACATTACGCATTTCAGCAAAAACCCCCCGAAATTTAAAAAGCAAAAACTCAGTTTTTGGCAATTATCTTGGTATCCAGTTGTCCAATTTGAATGAACTTTTTTTTTAAATGAAGCTCTCAGTGAGACGCATCTAACAAAAAAAAGTTCATTCAATTCTGATTACTGGATCAAAAGTTATTTAAATAAATAAATTTTGTCATTTTCAGCCAATTAGGTCAAAATTGGCCAAAATCCAGTTATGACCTATATGAGAGATGTCCGGGGTCCTGATCAGCTATAATTCCTAACCCTAACCCTATACTGATCAGCTATAATTCCTAACCCTAACCTAATATATATTACACCAAATCAGTATAATAGATTTAAAAATTCGGCCTATACTATATGGATCTGCTCACCTATATCATACTGATCTGTGAAATACCTCATTCGCGTAATAGTAAACTCTTGTTAAAGTAAATATTCGATATAGAAAAGAATTTTTGGATTCTGGAATTATTAAATTCCAACTGATCTAGTGAAGATATAGTATTCTGATTAGGGTTGTATAACTTACTGTAAGTTATTTTTAAAATGTAAGTTACATTTTATGTTGTGTAAGTTACCATGTAAGGTAAGTTATATAATATAAGATAAAAAAATCGCGAAAAAAATTGTATCGTTTATCAATTTAATATGCCTTGTAATAAAGGAACTTTTTGGGATGGATTTGAAAAAATAATAAATAAAAAAGGACAAGAACGGATGAAATGTAAAGCTTGTAATAAAACCTGGGTCAAAAATGAAACACGAATGCAAGAACATTACAACTATTGCAATTTAAAAAATTCTGGCAATAGTAATATATCAAGTTCTACATCAAGTTTTGTACATAACGGCAACGATAATACAAGAGCTATTAATCATAAACAACAAACAAAAATGAGAAATTTTTTATACAAGTTTACAAATACGGATCAAAAAGAACTGGAAAGTTTGTTAGCACGTGGGTTATATTCTGCTGGTATTTCATTTAATATTTTAGAAAATGATGATATCAAAGCTTTTTTTTCAAGAGCATTACCATACTTTAAATTGCCTACACGTTATTCTCTTTCAAACTCTCTTTTTACTAAAGAGTATTCTGGTTTAAACAATGTTATTAATTACTTACTTAATGAAACACAATTTTTGTGTCTTGTAACGGATGGGTGGTCAAATATTCGTAAAGATTCTATATTTATTTTATAATCACAACCCCTAAACCACTTTTTTACAAATCCATACATACAAAAGAAGATCAACATACTGTACAAAATATTGCAGAAGGAATAGACAAAGTTATACAAGAGCTTGGTGTTGACAAGTTT
>QKWP01003251.1:6642-23676 GCA_003550325.1 Gigaspora rosea | reverse complement strand
AAAAAAAGAAAAATGCATATAAAAAAAAGAAAAAAAAAGAAAATGCATATAAAAAAAAAAAGAAAAAAAAAAGAAAAATGCATAAGTATATAAAAAAAAAAAGAAAGAAAAGAACAACGTTAAAAAAAAAGAATGTATAAAATAAAAAAAACCCCATATAAATGACTTAAGTCCCATCCACTATAAAATAATACAACTTAAGTGCCCTAATGCTTGCAGTATTTAGTATAATAGCTGTATAATGGCTGCAAAAAAAAATTAATTATATATATAAAAAAAATTAATTATATAAAAAAAAATTCCGATACTGAACAGCGAAACGGTGAAATAGTGAACGGCAAAATGGCAAAATGGCAACATGGCAAAATAGCAAAATGATGAATGGCGAAACAACTTCGAAATGACTTCGAAATAACTTTGAAATAATAAAAAAAAGAAGTATTAGTTGAAGACAAGAAAAAAGAAAACAAAAAAAAAAAACCTTACAAAAAAAAGTAGCAGCGAAGCACGACTCTAAAATGACTCTAGCTTAGAAAAAAAAAATAAAAAAAGAAAACAATAATTATTAATTATAATCATTGTTTATATATGATCACCAATTTCAAAAATGATTGGCTGATCATATGGGGTCATCATGGCGATGAGTTGCCATTTTAGTTTTTCCTTATTTTATTTGATTTTAAATTATTTTATTTATTTATTTTAAATTAATCTTACTAATATATTTATTTTTGTTTATTAATAACAAGCGCAGGGTCAAATATTACCACCTATACCGAACTTTCTTAAAGAAAATTTTTGATGATAATAATAATACAGTATCCTTTTTATTAATTGTATAATTATTTTATTATTTTATATTTATTTTTCTATATATTTTCATTTACATAAATTATTTCTAAAACTCAAACTCGCACTAATACTAATCCTGCACCTCTAACAATACTAACCTTAATACTAATCCCGCACCTCTACCAATATTAACCTTAACACTAATCCTGCACCTCTACTCTAATCTCACATGACTATCTAATCCTATTTCTAATATTAAAAACCTATCAATTACAGCACTCTCTACCGGTTACAACACCTTGCGCATAACAAGATAATGACATCAACAACGAAATGACACTATAAAAAAAAGATACAACGAAACAACAATAAAGAAAAAATAAACTATCACTAACAAAATGACAATATAGTACAAACAAACGCAATATTGCACTGGTAAAAAGTGATGCCTTACCAACGACATTCACGCCTTACCTACAACAAGTGGCAGCAACAAACTGACAATAAAACCAAACAAATTATTCTTTGGAGCAAAAACTTTTTCTAGCAAGGATAAGACTGATGATGATACTAATAGTGAAAAGAAGCGACAGCACCAACAACAAATGGCGATAATACAAGTAAAAAAAAAAAAGATTGGTTAAAAAAAAAGTATGTTGATTTGTATAACTGGAAAGATCCGATCTGGGCTGAAGATTAATTGATTACGTGACCTGGAAAATCTTACCTACATCCTGGCACTCTTCTGTTGAAATAGTTCCTGCTACTTCTTACTCGTTGTTGCTTAGAAATGACTGGTTAAAGAAAGTTAAAGCTAGTTACAATTGGAAAAATAGATGCTATTCTTTTAAATGAAAAAACAAGAAATATACTATTCCTACCTCTTATAAAAGTAATTAACTGTTACTATCGCAACCTACCTTGCTAAGTTAGACACTTATAAACAGGAATACTTAGTGCCTCAAGAAGCTTATGCTTTTACTACTCAAGAAGAACCAGACACTATCTTTATTTCTGATGATGACACCAACCTATAGACTATTCACCAACCCAAATATTGGAAATATAACCTTTCTAACCCTCACGTATGTGGCAACTGTGGTTCACTCGAGCATCTTTTTGCAAACTACCTTAGGCCGTTTGAAGTTGATTCTTCGGTTAACATCACTTTTCCAGGACTCTCAGGAGGGGGGGGGGAGGGTAAAATGAAACGAACATATGAAACGAACATTGATATTGATTGGCTTTTCATTTTCGGGGGAGACTTCAGCTGGAGTGATATTAACCGAAAAATTAACTTCAAACGGCCTTAATTAATTAATTATATAATGTATCATCAGAGAAAAAGAACTTTGTACGTACGTACAATTTATACAGCCAAAATTCTTGTGATCTAGTGATCGGATCTGATCATTTAAAAAAATATATGCGATCACTGATCGGATTTTTGGGTTTCCAAGCTCCTATTGGTCGAGCAAATTTTGTCCCTCATTGAATGAAATAAATCACTACTCGGATGGCTTAAAAATTAATGTAAAAATATCAATTCAAATAATTGGTTTGTAATTTTTATTTCCAAAAAAGTTAAATATTTATTCAAACATTTCTTACTCATTAGTTCTCTAGCTCTTCAAAATTGAATAAAAAACATTTCGGAAGCTCTATCTTCAACAGTTTTTCTTAAATTGTTTCATCGCAAACTTAAATAAACATATATGAGAGGATAGCCAAGTAGGAGCATAAATTTGTTCTTATTTATTTATTTTTTATTTATTTTATGTTTTTTTTTAAATTATGGTTTATTTTTTTATTTTGTTTTTATTTTATTGTATTTTACTTTATTTTAAATTTTTTTTTATTTTAAATTATTTTTTTATTTTAAATTATTGGTTTATTTTTATTTGCGTATAACCGTGAAATAACACACAGAGAATTATTTCGAATTTCGACCTAAATTAATCTTAATTTAAGGTATATTTATTTTTTTTTAATTTTTACTTTTTTTATACGTTAACTAAAAAAATAGCTTCAAACAGCCTTATATATAAGCAAAATTGCCTTCCTACATTTTAATTAACATACCATGGTAGGTTTAGACTGTCATTTTTTGTATTTTTCAAGGTTTTCGTTCCTCATTCATGTTTGCTTCGCTGAAGACCTAATTTGATTGGTCAGGTGTCACATGATTCTGCTCCACTTTAGACGTCCTATATATAGAGCTATGTACATATGCCAGCCACTTTATAAATACTTAATATATACTAGTAATATCTTATGCCGAAGTAATAAATCGAATTTATATATTGAATTTGATTTCTAAATAATGATAATATTTTATTTTTTTATTTTTTTTTCATATGTTCATTTTACTAGGAGGGCCGGGGGGCCGTTAGGGGAAAAGGGGGGATGATGTTAACCGAAAAATTAACTTCAAACAGCCTTACCAATCATTGTAATCATTGTCAAAAGATAGGTATATTGCTGTTTACTGCCCCCAACAAGTACCAAAATGAACCTCTTTTTATTTGCATCAAAACTGTTCTGTAAACATTTGTCATATCTGTAAAGCAACTGAATATATTGCAGTTAATTGTTCTTTTGAAGCCCTTAAGAAACAGAACTAAATCTGCCAATGTAGATATAATTCTGATAATATTGAAAGCCATAAAATATATAGCTATAGTTCAAGCTGTAATTACCACTACTGTCGCTACAAGAAACTAAACAGGCCAGAAGATCTACAAGTTCTTAACAATCAGTTTGTTTGTTAAGGATACATCTCTAACACTACTATTATGAACTTCCATTAGATGATCCTTAACATCTATATTATTATATTCATAAGAAGAACATAAAACTCTTGTCCAATATAAAATCTGTGAAGAAGCCAGACCTATTTCTAAAATGCATAATTTAAAAAGTTAGAACAAGTTCTTTGGTTTTGTGACCTTGAACACCTCTATGTCTATAAAGCAGGACAGGATGTTCTCTATAATTATAATTATAATTTGTGGACCTGAATCAGATATTATACTAAGTCCAACAAAATGCTGGATCTCAGTATGAAATGAACCAGACTCGTATTTTCTGATTTGATAAGATTTTCTTACAAGAATTAGACCAAGCCTAACTAAAGCCTTAGAACCTTTAATAACTAATCGCATTAACCAATTATAGAGTCAGGAAAAAATCTCCTTAGTACTTTATGCTGAATATGGCATGCTAGAAGAAAGTAAAGAATCTCAACTACAACAGACCCTTGAGATTTCCTTTGATACTAGCCATCTCAAATTCTGTAAAGAAACTGTTTTTGTTAATCTTAGAAGAAACTTTTTAGACACACCTATTGACCTTTGCATAGAATGTCTTCATATCAAGCACTAGGAAGAACTTAATAAATATAATAGATATTGTACTAAATGTATACTTCCTCTACTACTGATATTTGAACCAGAATCAGAAACTATACCTTTAAAACTTATACAAAGTGACCAGGATACTATATTCGAAATATTACAACAACAAGTTGTCCAACAGAACCAGACCATTGAATAACTTCAACAATAAGTTCAAAAACTTGAAAACTTTAATTGCTAATTTGGATAAGATTGACAATATTTTTATATTTAGAATTGGGGTAAAACAAATATATAAACAACATAGTACAAAATCTAAAACAGAATGTTTTAAAGAATTTTAAAGATGTTTTTGCTCATATCATCTTATCTAAAGGTCTAATTTTAATAAAATTTTACCAGTAGATGCACAAAAACCTGCTCTACAACTTTACTTATATCAAAAAATAATATTTACTTAGTACAAAAAAAAATTTTCATAAGGGTAATAATCAGATTTACTAATATATTGTTTATATATTTGTTTATCTCCAATTTCATATATAGTAATAATATAGCTATAGTGCCAATCTTATTCAGATTGGTAATTAATTAACAATTGCTTCACCTTATTTACTAAGACACCCAATATCTACAACAGAGAACTGAAACCCTTGCTACTCTTTTCACAAATATAAATTTTTAGATAATCCTAGGTATGATAACAAACTACCTGTTAAACCAAACAATAGAATAGACAAACCTCTTGAATATTATCCTTCTAACTTAATACCTACTTCTGTATATAGTATAGACACTCTTATCCCCTATAAAAAATATATTCTGACCCCAACTACTTCACTAAACACAGGTCTTTTTGCTGCAGATCAAGAACTTAAATTTAGATATTTATTTGAGAAATTTGCAGACATTTTCGCAATAGACATTAATGAATTAGGATGAACTGATTTAGTTTTTCATTGTAATTTTACAGAAAATATACTACCAATTTGCTCTAGACATTATTTAATACCCAAGTGAACAGACATTTATTAAAGAAAAAATCCAATGAATGATGGAACACAAACTTATTAGACCTTCAAATAGTCCCTGGACTTCCCTTATTGTCCTAGTAAAAAAGAAAAATGCAAAATTATGTTTTTGTGTAGACTATTAGAAACTTAATAATGTTATTAAAAAGGATATATACCTCTAGTTCACATTGATGAAATGCTAAATACTCTTACTGAATCCTATTAGTTTTCTACTTTGGATCTTGCAAGTAGATACTGGCAAGTAGCTATGCACTCTCATAATAAAGAAAAGACTGCTTTTGTAATTTGCTATGGAACTTATAAGTTCAATATAATGCCTTTTGGACTTTGTAATGCTTCCCTGCTATGTTCCAAAGACTAACGGATCAAGTATATGATGAAATTGCTTAGAAATTGGTAGTAGTATACTTAAATGATACTATAGTATAGTCTCAAATATTTGATAACTACTTTAAACACTTGAATAAAGTATTTCAAAGGATTAAACAAGCTGGATTATGTCTTAATATTGAGAAATGTAACTTTTGAATACAACAACTACCCTTCTTAGGACATATAATTGTATCTTGTAGAATAGCTTCTGACTCTACCAAATTTGAAGCCATACAAAAAATTCAACTACCACAAAATATAACCCAACTTCACTCATTTTTAGAATTAGCTAGATATTATAAACAATTCAACCAAAACTTCTCTGCTATTGCTAAACCATTGAATCAATTGTTGCAAAAGAATGGACTATACCGATGAACCTCTATCCAACAAGAAGCTTTTGATGAATTGAAAGATTGACTTACTGCTGCATCTATATTAGCCTATCCTGATTTTTGAAAGACCATTATTCTAGCTACCAATGCTTCTTACTATAGATTTAATACTGCTTTTAGTTAATTAGACCAAAACCATAAGAAACACCCTATTGCCTATACAAGTAAAAGCTTATAAAAAGCAGAAGTAAACTATAGCACGATGAATTAGAATGTGCTACTATAGTGTAGACAATTGAACATTTTCATAAATACTTAGATGCTACCAATTCATCTTAGTTGCAGATCACTTAGCATTAAAATGGTTACACACTGCTAAACCTTAAAAAAAATTAGAAGATGAATTTTTAAACTCCAACCTTACAACTTTAAAACCTTTCACAAACCTGGAAGAATCTACTCTAATATTGATATTTTATTATACCTACTGACCCAGACAATTAAATCATCCAAATTATAAATTTAAATCGATATAACCTAACTTTATGATTACCTAGAATCAGACAAGTTACCAGAAAAATTCACAGACTATGAAAGAAACAATTACTTAATCAGGCTTGATATTTTGAAATTAGACATAACCTCTTATATTAAAAAAATTGTAAAGATTCAGAACACCTCTTCTGAGTTATTAAATAGCAGAAGTAGAACAAATTCTATACATAATGTACTGCTGGACATTTGAAAACTGACACTATGTACTATAAAATTGCTAAATGATATTATTGGAATCAAATGTATTGAGACGTCCAAGAATATGTAAAAACTTGTAAGACATATTAAAAGAGACTTAAAAGATGAAGAAAAGAACCTCTTTATCCTATTCAAATAGGATGTGCTTTTGAAAAAATTGGAATTGATCTCGTTGGACCTTTACCAATAACCACTCGAACCAATTGCTATATTATGACTATTTAACACGATGGCCAGAAGCCAAAGCTGTATCTGATGCTGAAGCTAATACTCTTGCTCAATTTATTTTTGAAGAAATTATCTGCAGACATGGAATCCTGAAGATCATACTTTCTGATCAAGGAAGAAACTTTATTAGTGAAACTATACGGATAATATATAAAAGTTTTTAAATATAAATTCTTTTTATCATTTCACCCACAAACAAATGGAATAGTTGAAAGACTTAACCAAACATTATATGAATCTTTTGCAAAAGTAAAAGAAATAAATGACTGGAATTTACACATATCTTCTGTTCTCTTAGCTTATTGATCAAAGAGACATGCTACTACTAGATATACTCCTTTCTAGTTAGTTTATGAAAGACAAGCCACAAAGCACTTATCTCTGTATACCCTGAAGAAAATGAAGATACAAAAATAAATATACAAGATAGTATATTACAACGAGCTTATGAGTTAATAGAAAAACTACCAATACTACAAGAAGAAGCCCAAGAAAATACTAAAAAATGACAAGAAAAACAGAAAAAGTACTTCGATAAAAAGGTGAAAGAAGAATCCTTTGAAATTGGAGAAAAAGTATAGATACAATGAAAAGAATTAGAAATGTCTTGCTTAGCTAAATTTGAGGATAAAAGAATTGGACCCTTTATTATTCAAGAAAAATTGAACAATGATGCTTATATACTTCAAGATGTGAAAGAAAAAACTTTACAAAAATATTATAACAGTGATAGACTTGCTAAATATTACGAGAAACAGGCATGGGAACCTATAATTGTAATTGAAAATTAGAAATTTTTGGAAGAAATTTATTGTAAAAGAGAGTGACATTTGTGTAAAACTTTGTACACAGCTCTATGAAATCATTGTGTTCCTTTATTATTTATATAATCCTATACTCTGATTGAAATTTCTCTAAAATATTACCAAAACTCCTACTACCTTACAACCTAATCCTCTACTCACTTTTTGAAATTTTCTTTCTATTTGGAGACAGGATCCTGCTACCCAATACAATTTAAAAATTTTTAGTCAAAATGTAATTCTATAAGATAACAAAATCCAAAACAAGGGGGATGGCTAAAGCCATATACCCACGTGATTTTTTGAAATTTTAGTTAAAATTCGTATCAGAGTCTGTTTAGCATTAGGGCCGGGGTTAGGGCTAGGACCAATATAGGTAAAATTACCTTCCCGACATTTTTTATTAATGGCCCAAGATAGATTTAGAATGCCGTTTTTATGTTCTTGCGTTTTTTTGTTTTTTGACTTCTTCAGGCTGATCTGTGTAAACAAAATTTTGCGACTCCGTTTGGTTGATTTATACAAAAATGTCACGTGGGTACATGGCTATAGACGACCCCCAAAACAAGTAATTGATGTTACTCCAAAAGAAGAAACAGAATCCTTTATTGAGCTTAATGAATTATTGAGACCATTCAATGAAGACATAGAAGCTTTATTATCTGAAGTACTGATTGAGAAACATAAGGTTATTATACCACTGTTTAAAGATTTAACTCAGACACTTAACCCTCAAAAAACTATCTGAACTAATCCTTTTTTTTGAGAGACATGGACTGTGCAAGTTGATAAAATCTTGCAAGACTTACCCAAATTTAAACAATCTTGATGTGGACAAAGACAGGCCATTGAAACCCACTATTATTTAGAAACCATAATAGAGAAACAGACTGAACATAAAACCCAAATTAAAGAGCAAATTCAAAAAGTAAAAAAAGACCAAAAAACTTAAGATATTTGAAAAGAAGCTCAGAGAATTAGAAAAATCATTACAATTTGTCCAAAGGACCTAATGTACCAAGCTACTTATCTTTCTGTGACCCAACTAATTAAATTGAAAAATGAAGATTATGCAGCTCTATTGAAAGAATTAGAAGAGGAATTTACAAAGTAAATTTTCTTAAGGGGTCAAAAACGTTATAGAATAATAGTTTATTATTTTATCTTATTATTTTATTATTTTATTGTTATTATTATTTTATTATTATTTTAGTATTATTATATTATAATTTTGAGAAGTTGTATATTTAGAATAGCATACCGTAGATGCTTATAATACTTATAATGCTTATACCACTTATAATGATTATATCAATTATATTGCTTATAATTATTATACCACTTACAACACTTATATTGTTAAAACAATTATAATGCTTATACCATTTATAATGCCTATATCACTTGTAACATTTATACTGCTTATGTTGCTCTTGTAGATTGTAATGTTTATCATTGTAAATCAATGCTTATAATATTTATTCTAAAATGTATTTAAAAACACAGAATTTTCCTTAGTCAAACTAGACAAAGACACCCCACTTCTCTTATATTTATTATCTATCTTGTACTGCGATTTCTTAGGAACAGAAACCTAAGAATAGCCTATTATAGATTATTAATAAAGAAACTATTTATCTTAATAACACCAAGTTTATTATCAATTAATAGTAAAATTGATAATTTTTTATTGTAATTCTATAATGAACTGCCCTTAGAGAAGAGTATAATTTCTTACAAATTAAGGAATTATACCTACCTCTTGGACACTGCTATAAACCAATAAAGGATCCCTGTAGCCATGTCATTGTTATAGTAAAAGAGTTAAAGAAGGCCTCCCTACTGTAACACTTACTATTAAAACTGTCCAGCAGGCAAATTTGCTTACTAAACTTTGGGTTGATTTTAAGCAATTGTGCTAGATTTTTCTAAGCAATTGTACCCCTTTTATAAGCTAAAATTAAAGTATACTATTTTGCAGATTAACTTGTAATTTTGTATTATGTGGTAGTGGTATATTACAAAGAATATGCTTGCTAGTATACAGCGATTATCTATCAATTACTATTATTTTACTATTAAATAAAAAGAAAAAAATTGAAAAAAAAATTTATTATAAATAAGTTCCCACATTTTATATGATGATATTTCATCTATGTCTGTAATATTCATAGTATATGATGATATTTCATCTATGTTTGTAATATTCATTGCTGAATTATCAAAGTGATTGAGAAGCTTTGGCCTAATAAACATTCCTTAGCAAAAATGCAAAATATTTTGTAAAATTTGTTTGCAATCTTTGCTTGCATCACATAGCATACTATTGTCTTGTCACATGTTTGTGTTCCCAGAAGTTACTCTAGTCAATTTCAGTTAGTCTTTCAACAAAAAAAAATTTACCATACATTTACTTTTTTTCCAATTATTTTAGCAGGCAAATTTGCCTGCTTAACTCGGACAGTTTAAAGGATAACAAACAACCATGCACAATATTTTTAAAGTTAGTATAATGACTAAAGAAAGGCTTATCCTATACCAAAATTTTGCAAGAAATTTTTTTGTTAGTGCACAGTAGAGTAGGTAGTTTTATAGGCAAAAATTTAAGTTATCAGCACTTTTTTAAAAAACATGCGATTTTTACATTACACCTGATCCAGAGAGATCTTATTGGCGTTGCTTATTAGAAGAGATCTAATTAGTATATCTTTTACGGTCCTACTGGGTTAACCTGCTTTGAACACCCCAAAACAAATACTACTCAATATTCTAATAATAAATATTTAACAATTCAAATAGATATTTAAGATATTTTTTTTTTAGAATAATTTTTAATAATTTTTTCTAATTATGTAATAATAGACATTTTCTTAATAAAGCAAATACATACATATAATTTATACAATTAACCAATCTCATAGCATCAGCATGATGCTTTAACTCGTTTAATAAATAAAACTACTTTTATAGTAATATTTGATTTTTTTTGATTAAATTTAATAATTTACGTGAAAATAAAATAGTTATGAAAAATAATAATTATAACATTATGATTGATACTTATAAAATAAAAAAGTAACCATTTTAAATTTATTATTTAATTTAAAAATAAATTATATATTCAAAACTAATATTTAATTTAAATTAAATTTTGGTTGTTTTTTAATATGTTCAAACTAACTTTAAATAGTTTTTATATAAAAAAGTTTATAATTGTTTTTCGATATAAGATTAAAATTTCAGTCCACATTCCTCCGAAAATAATTTATAGTTATTGTATGGGTTGTAGTGAATAACCCAGTTACACACGGGTTTATATTCCGTGCCGAAGGCACAGGATTTAAATATGAACCCGTGTGTGTAACGGGTTATTTCAACACCCATATAATAACTATTTTATTGCACGGTGTCTGACGTAACAATCCCGTGCCAATAAATAAATGAAAAAAGCACAGGTTGTCACATAAGATCCGTGCAATAAAGTATTTTAAAACCTGCTTTATAAAAATAGCTAGTTTTTTTTTTTTTACAAGTTTATTATAATTACTATACCTACATATATTATTTCTAAACCTATATCTTTAAAAATGATTGATACAGAGAACCCCCCCCTAAGTGCACCCTCTATAAGTGCACACCCTCTCTAAATGCACGCTTAAATTTGGCCCAAATATAGTATATAGATGACCTCATAAATGCACTTTTTCTTATTGTTCTCTAAGTCACGTCATTAAAGTTTAGTCCCAAGAGCGTGCACTTAGGGAGGGTTCTCTGTAGATCTAATTTTAAACCTTTAATCTTCCAACGTAGAGAGCTAATTTTCAAATTTTTGATAATTGTTTTGTTAAGATCTAAGTTAATTTTTTTTCTGGCTCAATTTTAATAATTTTCAGGTTAACAATTCTTTGAATTTCTTATTCGGCAGTAGGTTTTCTTCCATTATAACATTACAAATATATTAATTGACCTTTATCTCATGTAGTGATTGGCCCAGTTGTGTCAATTGTGGGTGGGTTTGACACTGGTTTGACCCCATTTTACTTATTTGAACGGGTAACACAAACCAAAAAAGGAATTCCGATTTTGTAAATAAACTAAGTGCGTGAGATAAAAATTTAGGGTTAGGGCCTTAACGTTAGAGGCTATGGGGTTAAGTGATGCTTATATAAGTAAAATTTCATTCCCGTCATTTTTAATTAGTGCACCAACCCTATAAGAAAAGTGGACCGGGTGTTGGTACGGGTTGGCTCGAGGTTGTCTGGATAGGCACGTGTCATGTGGCACGTAAAGGCATGAAACACGAACCAAAACGTGACAGAATGGCACGTATATTACGTTTTACATACGTGCCACCCAATGCACGTGTAAATACCGTGCACGTTTTATTACGTTATTTTACATGTAATTACCCGTGCCAAAACCCGTAAGTTTTGGTTTAGTAAAGTGCAGCAAAACCCGGTCCATTTACGGTCCAAAATGTCCGGGTAAACAGTCCAATTCGGACCAATTTAACGTGCCAACACGGTACACAGACGTACAAACCCGGACATCCGCCCGTTCCACACTCAGCCGTGTCTCTCCGTAGAATCACGTGCCCACACAGACCACTTTTTTTATAGGGCAAGATCGATTTAAACATTAGTTTTTGCGTATTTTCGCTTTTTCTTTTACGCGTGTTCGAATTCTTCGTCGGGCTGATCCGGAATAGTCAAAATTTGCACTCTCCGATTGGCTATTTCCTCTCCAGGTGCTTGTATTACCCGCGCAAATAAGTGAATGCAGGTTGACCCCGGGTACCCATTTGAGTTTACTTGTTTAAATTCCTATTTTATTTTGAATAGAACGAACCCAATCAGATTGTATTCCAAAATAATACGTTAACCCAAAATTAATGTTGATATTGTACCGAAAATGTCCTTAAAAGTTTTAAATAGCTATGAATACTAATGATTAGATGATAATCATACATTGTGATTAAGCATTAGTAATAACTGTTGCAATAGATGGAGGTGAAATTCATTTTCATATTTTTTAAAATTTTATTATAATTTCAACATTTAATATTTTTTAAATTAAAAATTATAAAAAACGTTTGGTTTATTTCCAAATATTTAAAAACTTTTAATTTAATTTGAAATACTAATTTTATCATCCATACGATCTCCGTCCAGAACGTCTAACACCCGTTGCAGCATGTGCAAAATCCGTTATAACATCGATTCCTAATTCCTTTCAAATTAAGATAATTACAATGGTAGCAGCAATAACAATAACAGGGATTACAACTCGATTAGCATGCAACAAATCGGTGGTAGTGCTTATTCCTATAAATAATAAAATATATAATCGCATATTAATGTTAAGGAATTAACAGCTATGTTAATAATGGGATATTATTACCTTTAGAGATACGACCTGTAACTATAAATGGAGCTGAATAATATACATTAGAAGAATCAATTAGATTTCTCAGGAATAACTTATAATTTCCTCCTGCCACAGAAACCTTCCACGGTTCACCCCCTTTAATAATGTCCACATTGTTATCAAGTATTGTGTCGTTTGATGTTTTTAAATCAGTTATACCTAATACGAAGGGCACGGGTTGTGTAGGTTGTGTACCACTAAGAGTCCAACTGATCTGAACAGTAGTATCTGCTTGAACATTTTGCAGTGGATATATTGTTATAGCTATTTTTAAATAAGCAAATTTATTTATTAGCTATTGATATCATGTTTTAAATATCAACAAAACATTTCATATAGAGCCTTCCAAAAGTTTCATTTCCAATAATTCGGTTCAGATAAATTTTCTTGCATGTAATTAAAAAAAAAATAGAAAAAGGATTATCTAAATCGAATTAATGGATAATGATAAATTATCTTCATACTATTTAGGAATGGAATCTATATATTCGAAATTAAAATATCATTAAATAAATAGTGCTTACAGAAAAATGCCTCTGCAATTGTATAATAATTTATGATGAGTATAACGAATATCAATCTATAGTCAACCATGTTTAATATATATTAAATATAGGAAAAACGCAAAACCGATGGTTTATACAAAGCAGCACTATTTATTTAGTTTTATTGTGTTCACTACAAGAATTCATCTCTACGAGATTCGGGTCCTTATATTTTGTAAATTAGTCATAAAAATATACATCAATGAATTATTGGATTATTGTAGAAATAACAATCGGAAACAGTGCACTCCGACAATTTATAATTCGTACAACAACGCACCAAACTTTAACTTCCGATATATTCGTATTACATTATCAAAAAAAAATTTTTTCTTTTGTTATCTAAATTTAGTAAAAAAAAAATGGTTTATAATTAAGTAAATTATTCGTTATCCAAATAAATATAAATAACGAAAAGAAAAATTGATTGTCTTAAAATCATACTTGTCGGTTACATTTTGTGATTTTATTTACGACCAAAAACTTTATAGACTAAAACGTCATACAGAGAACCCTCCCTAAGTGCACCCTCTATAAGTGCACGCCTTGGGCACAAATATTGTAGCTCAATTCTGATTTGTGTAATTGAACGAAAAAAGAAACATCAAATCTGCATTTCTATACCATAGAAGGACGATGATTACGGAATACGGAGTTAGCTTTACAATAAGATCGAGAAACTTGCATATAACTTAATGATTCTATTCTAATTACTGTATCTACAGTAACTGATACAATTTGTTTTTAAAAACTTTTTAAATCCTCTACATGTGCTTTTTATCGACTTGATTCTAGTTATTTTACTAATTTAATTTTATTAGAATTAGTTTAATTTATAACTTTAATTCTATATAATTATCTATCTAAATAATTTATTCTGAATTTGTACACTTTAACAATTTTAACTGATTTTATCCCAAAATCCATGTAAAAAGGCTAAAGAATTCGGCATAGCTACTGTCTTAACATTAGATGCTATTAACATATCTAGATTCTAAGTTAAAGGTCTAAATTTACTTACTCACGTGCGTACGTACGTACGCACCATTGTAGAATAATCAATACAAACGCATGTTTTTGTAGTACAATTTTAAGTATGCGGCGTTGGGTATTGCCAATCAAGTAAATTTCAATAGTAAAAATTTTTTGTCGATCATCACTAATAATAAAGAACATATTATATAAATTTTAAATCTATATATCCCCCTAAATGCAACACCTCCTTAAATGCATGACGCAAGCCCATTTTACTTATTTGCGCGGTAACACAAACCAAAAAAGGAATAAATAAACTAAGTGCGTGAGATAAAAATTTAGGGTTAGGGCCTTAACGTTAGAGACTATAGGGTTAGAGTGATGCTTAATATAAGTAAAGTTTCATTCCCGTCATTTTTAATTAGTGCACCAAGATCGATTTAAACATTAGTTTTTGCGTATTTTCGCTTTTTTCTTCTTTTACGCGTGTTCGAATTCTTCGTCGGGCTGATCCGAAATAGTCAAAATTTGCACTCTCCGATTGGCTATTTCCACTCCAGGAGCTTGTATTACCCGCGCAAATAAGTGGATGCGACATAAGCCCAGCCCATGTTTGGACATCTTAGGTAGCGTTCCCACAATAAATTGTTCACCCCTTGTATTACACCCCCTGCATTTTTGCAAATTTCCGGCTCGCATTCCATTATGACTTCGGATCCGATTTGGATTTTACACACACACGCATATGTTTGATAACACTAATACTACACGTAAAATGTCGTGTTACTATTATTTGGTGCTAAAAACAATTTTGATTTCGCGACTAGCTAATAAGCGAAGGTTATACGCACAAGACAAAAATGATAAATGTTACTTATCAAAGATTTAATTCGCAATCAAAAGAACGAATGCGTAGAGGTTGCAATATGGAATTTCAAAATTAGATCCTTAATTATGCAAACTAAGAAATTTGGTACGTACGTAATCGGCATGTAATTTCTAAGAGTTTTATTTTATTTTAATAATTAGTCATTAGATACAGGAACGAGGTCTCAAGAAACTTTTAGTAGTTTTCTTAACGAAAAGAAGAAAATAGAATGTCGATTCTGTGATTTGAAGTGCAAGGAAAGTTTGCTGCATAATTTTGATCAAATTTTAACACGTTATATCTGGATATGTTCGCACATATACATGCATAAATACTAATTACTTGCTCATGAGTATCTCTTTAATATAATTCGTGAATAAGAAAATTTACCAGGCTATAGATTTAAAATAAGCCATTCGGATTATAATTATTTACAATTTATCTCATATGTTCGTGTTAAGTATGAGCATGACGAAAATTTATTGATTTATGTGCTTAAAATAAGTTACTTAAGTTCATGAATGTTTTCTATTTAGTTTCATTTTAACTTAGTGCGTAGTTATGAAGAAAATGAGATTTTTATTAAAATCAGCTTGGATCATTTTACTAAAAAACATATTTTAATTTATTAAATAGATTGATGACGCATCCGAAGATTTAACTAGATTGCTAGAAATTTAACCAACGATAGCTTTAAAGAATAGAAGTGGAAGTAATTATATGGTGAAAAGGTATAACGAATCAATCGCTAACTTGGAGAAACTATTGTTATTTTAAATTATTAAATAGAATATTTAACTAGATTGTTAGAAATTTAACCAGATAATATGATAGCATTAAGTGAATCAATCGTTAACTTGGAGAAATTATTGTTATTTTAAATTATTAATAGAATATTTAACTAGATTGTTAGAAATTTAACCAGATAATATGATAGCATTAAGGTATAGAAGTGAAATTACTTATATGATGAAAAGGTATAACGAATCAATCGTTAACTTGGGGAAATTATTGCTATTTTAAATTATTAAACAGATAGATGACGCATCCGGAGATTTAACTAGATTGCTAGAAATTGAACCAAATAATACGATAGCTTTAAGGTATAGAAGTGAAATTAATTATATGATGAAAAGGTATAACGAATCAATCGCTAACTTGGAGAAATTATTGTTATTTTAAATTATTAAATAGAAGATTTAACTAGATTGCTAGAACCAGATAATACAATAACTTTAAGGTATAGAAGTGAAATTAATTATAAAATTAAAAGGTATAACGAATCAATCGTTAACTTGGAGAAATTATTATATTTAAAATTATTAAATAGATGGATGAAGCATCCGAAGATTTAACTAGATTGCTTAGAAATTGAACCAGATAATACGATAGCTTTAAGGTATAGAAGTGAAATTAATGATATGATGAAAAGGTGTAACGAATCAATCGCTAACTTAGAGAAATTATTGTTATCTTAAATTATTAAATAGATAGATGACACATCCGAAGATTTAACTAGATTGCTAGAAATTGAACCAGATAATAC
>QKWP01003250.1:0-29679 GCA_003550325.1 Gigaspora rosea | reverse complement strand
TTTCATTTGATATTTATAATTTATTGTTTCATCTTTTTTTTATACACTTCATTGAGCAAGGAAATTCCAAAAAATTCAGATCTTCAGTGTAACCCAAAATTCAAGCTAAACCTTTAAGGCTCTTTGTATTGGCGTAACAGACGAACTGCTCATGCCTAAACAAGTTAGAATAACTTGGGACGCAAGTTTGTTATGTCGAAAATTTTATGAAATAATCTGTGCTACTACCAGGCTGACCTGGAAAAGATAAATTTTCTAAATTCGATCTTAATCTTTTGACACACAAAAATTAGCATAGCTCACTGCATTTGCCTGACATGTTTCTTGTTAATTTATTAAATTCGAAATTGCATTTCATTTTGTTAGATATTTGGTATATTTCAAATAAAACAGCTTCATATTAGCACTTGTAGCCAAATTCGTAAATGTACTAAGTAAAGTGGATGACCGGATTCAATAATAGGATTTATCCAAATTGGATTACATCCGGATACACAAAGTAGGATCCGAATTTAATCCGGATGGCCCTTAAAGAATAGGATCGAAACATTATTATTATCAAATAAGAGATGTACAAATCTTATTTATTTAATTCTGAAACCCCTTAATATGCTAGATCTCTTTGTCTGGACACTAATGATACCTGACGAATATTAAGTTAGAATAGAATGTACAAAGTACAACCTTTATGCATCATTTTTTATACTGGTAAGATAGATTTACTTTATTCGATTGATGCATTTATAAAATAAATATCTTATCCGGATATAACCGTTATCCTTTTATTTGAATAGGATATTAACCCGGTTATTAGATTTTGTTAAAGGTTACAACATTACGGATAAGGAGTTATCCAGGTACGAGCACTATTAGAAACCTGTCAAGTCACGTGAAGACGTCTGTCACGCCGCGTAATTAGCCAATAAAAATTAGTACTACATACAATGACGCGTCATCATGAGTTACCCAAGAGCTACGTAGTATGTACATACCATGTTTGGTACCATGTTTATTAGAGTACAAGCTTATGCTAGCACTTGCAAAGCTACGTACGTATATATGTATCGCTGTATCTGGTTTTTTTTAGTATTTTTTTAAATTTTTTTTTTAATATTTTTTTAAATTTTTTTTTAAATTTTTTAATAGTTTTTATTTATTTTTTATCCTAATTTTTGTTTATTTGTTTTGTGTATTTATTTTGGTTTGTTTTTTTTTAATTTTTTTATTTATTTTATGTATTTATTTTTTTTAAAATGTTTTTTTAATTCTTTTCAATTAACTTTTTATTTAATTTACTTTACTTAATTCATTTTTTATTCACTGGTAACAAGAATTCAGTCTAATCAATTAAATCACAAGTATTCATTTTTTTACTTTATTTTATATTTATTCTATATTTAATAACATTTATTTTGTATTTAATTTATATATACTGTATTTATTTATTTTTATTTACTTGCCAAACCATTAATAATAAACATTTTACCTTCATTATTTAATACCTTTAANTTTTTTAAAATGTTTTTTTAATTCTTTTCAATTAACTTTTTATTTAATTTACTTTTACTTAATTCATTTTTTATTCACTGGTAACAAGAATTCAGTCTAATCAATAAAATCACAAGTATTCATTTTTTTACTTTATTTTATATTTATTCTATATTTAATAACATTTATTTTGTATTTAATTTATATATACTGTATTTATTTATTTTTATTTACTTGCCAAACCATTAATAATAAACATTTTACCTTCATTATTTAATACCTTTAATCTAAACCCTAATTATGTTCTACTATCTAATCGAATTCTAATTCTATGCAATTCTCTAATCCAACCCTATTCTGTGCTACTATTTAATCTTAATTCTAACCTAGTTGCTAATCTACTTTGTCTTTCTAATTCTAATTCTTTGCTACTATATTAAATCACCAAACAATATGTCAAAGAATGTGAAATTTAGCATAATACAGTACTAGCAAAAACAAAACATGGTATCAGTACGTTTAGTATCTAAAAATATATCAAATTGGCAGATTTATTTTTAAGTTTTGAGAATAGATGCATACTGTTGGATTTTTTATCAAAAAAGCTAAATTTAAGTATCTTTTTTCCAATTTTCAAGTAAAATAAAAACAATTTGCTGATTTAATGTTTTTTTTAGATACTTAATAAGTTTACTTAGTGCATTAAGTTAGAATTAATTAGTAAAATCATATAAATCTTAAGATTTATAGAATTTTATTAATAGAATTCTATAAATTCTTCGAAAAAACTCTTTCTAACGATCACTTGGACCAAATTTTCCTACCAAAAGAAAACAAAAATTTTTCTTGTTAGTGAGTTGCTTATATTTAAAGTATAGTAGGACAACACAAAAATACGGTTCTTACAAAGGGCAATCGGGCTGGAGGACTCCTTTGTATATTCAACATGCAAACCAGAAGCGTTCTTTTACAAGATAACTAGCAGGTGGTGCTCTTGTACGAGAAATTTTGGTGGGGATATGAGTTTCTCTTTGTCGACGAAGAGTATCCTGTGGTAAAACAGTGGGAATAACAAGAAAATGAGTTTTCTGGACTCACGTTCTTTCAAGTTTAGTACAAGTGACTCCCTTCTCGCTTTCGCTCCACTCCCTTTTTTCTTCAAATTTTTTCGAAAAAGTGGGTGATTTAGCTTACCCGGTAAAAAATCGATATTGTTTACAGTTTCCATTTTCAGACAAACTCAGTAGAATGCAACCACATGTTTGTTTTGGACAACACATCACTACTCCACGTGATAAGGATCTTATGTCTATGGTGAAAAGAAATATTCGAAAATAAAACGTCAGTTGGAAGGGTCTATTAATATTAAAGCGAAGCTTTATAATAGAGATATACAAATGTTGCAGTTGTTATATAGTTTTTGTTTATGCCTGGCACGGGTTATAATAGTTTACTTATCATAGATTGTTTCTTTTTTTCTGCCTTTTTCTTCAGTTTTTCTTTTTCTTTTTTGCATTTATTTTGAATTTCGTTTAGTCTTTAGTATTACCCTCTTTTTTATTTCACCTTTTATTTTCTTGATATGTTTTATTTTTCTTAGTTAGTTGGAATTTGAATCCTTTTGCTTAAGAAGCTTGAAGAAGAAGGTTTAAAAAAAAAGTAGGCAAACAGATAAGTTAGGACATAAACACTAAACAGTGATATATTAAGTGGTCATGCAGAAGACTTGATATAGAGTTAAAGTTTACTATAGCAGATCGAACATGGGTAATTTGGACTTTAGTCACAAAGAGCCGGGTTAGTCAGTATTTAAAATTTAGGTAGGCTTCAGCCCTAACTTGTATAAAACCTTAGCGTTAATTATATAAACCTAATAAAGTACTGGCATGATTGCTGAATTAAAAAAAAATTCTATAATTTCTTCTTATTCACAAATTTTTGTTAATTAATTCTTACTTTATGCACTAAATAAACTTGTTTAGTATCTAAAATACATTTAATCAGAGAATTGTTTTTATTTTATTTGAAATTTGAAAAATAGATGTATAATTTTGGTTTTTGATTAAAAAGTTAAATTTAAGCATCTTTTCTCCAATTTTAAATAAAATAAAAACAATACTACTGACTTAATATATTTTTAGGTCTGAACAAGTTTATTTAATATATTAAGTTAATTGTCAAAATCTTATTATTAGCAAGAATTTGCCAATTAATTCTAACTTAATTTACTAAGTAAACTTGTTTAGCACTTGAAAATATACCAAATAAGCAGTATGTTTTAATTTTACTTAAAATTTGGAGAAAAGTTACTTAAATTTAACTTCTTTGATCAAAAATCCAAAATTATGCATCTTTTCTCGAAATTTTAAGTAAATAAAAAATATTACATATGCTGTTTTGATATATTTTTAGAGCTAAACAAGTTTACTTAGTATATAAAATTAGAATTAATTAGTAAAATCTTGTGAAGCATAAGATTTTACAGAATTCTATAGTATTAATAAACTTCTATAAAATTTTATAGTTTACAAGATTTTACTTATTAATTCTAATTTATGTACTAAATACACTTATTTAGCATTTAAAAATATATTAAATTAGCAGAGATGCTCAAATTTGACTTTATTGATAAAAAATTTAAAATTATATATCTATTCTTTAAATTTTATATAAAATAAAAATAATTCTGCTAATTTGATATATTTTTAGGTACTGAACAAGTTTACTTGGTGCATTAAATTAGAATAAATTAATAAAAATTTGTGAATTATAAGCTTTATGGAATTTATTAATAAACTTTTATAAAATCTTATGATTTATAAAATTTTACTAATTAATTCTAACATAATGTACTAAGTAAACTTGCTTAGTGCCAAAAATATATATAAATATATTTGGGCTCAAACTACTGTAAACAGCCATATAAACGACCCGGGTTTGTTACATTTTCTCAATTTTAAACCTAATAGTAGACTCTGGGTCTATTGTACGGATAGGAATCCAGTACTAGGCAATATAAATATAGCATATTGGTTCAAATAGTACGAATTATATTTTATTTTCAAGCTACAGTATTCAAATGTTTATTCTATAGTATACATGGGTCCTTAATTATTTTAGATTCTATGGGTCTTTTATTTTTACAAAAAAATCTCAACCTATATAGTAGACCCGGGGATGATACATAGTGGGTCTACTATTATGGAGTCCTTTATATGGCCATTTACAGTAGTAGTATTTCTCGTAAAACAGTTTAGATTGGATTTTTTAAAAAATCTAATTCAAACTAAAAAAACTAAATCAGATCACAAATAAAACCAAAAACTGAAAAAACCTGAATCCAACTTGAAAAAACTCAAACTGAATCAAATTTAGCCAATCAATATACATTATTTTATTTCAGACTGGGTTCAAATAAAAACCCAGAAACAGTCAGATCAAAAAAATTCTAGATCTAGACATAAACTGTAGCTAGGTTTAACTAATATCAATATAATTTTGGTCTATACTTACTCTATTTCTAGCCCATACTAACTTTAAATTCTGCTAAATGTTATTATAATTTGGGTTAAAAGTTAAAATATAATTTCTAGTTTAATTATTAAAATAAAGCTAAAACAAAGTATTAGCAAAAATTATATATATTTTAAATTTTGCAAAGAATTTTTTCAATAAAATATAAAACAAGTTTTTGCAAGTAATTGTTTTAAAGTACTATTATTTTTTAAAATTTTATATTATATTTGATTTTACAATCTGATTTGTTAATTCATTTATACTAAATTATATTGGTTTTAAAATTTTTTTTAAACTATTTTTTCAAATTATTTTTTTAATTATTTTTAGAAAATAACTAATAATCACTACAGGTGATTATCACCTGTGATCTACAATGCATAAAAAAATAAACAAAACAAACAACTTTTATTAAATAAAAATCAAATCTCTTTAATATTAGGGTAAGGGTGAGAACTGGGATGGGGCAGAGGGCATAGTTTATACCAAAATTTGGTGAGGAATTTTTTTTTTGCATAAAAAAAAGTAGTTTCATAGACAAAATTTTAGATTAGAAGCAATTTTAGCAATTTTTTAAAAAATTTTTTGTTTTGGTTACACAAAAATTGATCTACATGTTATACCTGATCCTGAATTTTAATTGGTAAATTGACTACAGGTGATAATCACCTGTAGTGTAAATTAACAATTTCCTTATTTTTATTAAGTTTTTTTATTAAATTAATTTTTTAAATTATTTTATTTTTAAATTATTTTTAGACAAAAATAAAGTAGAGACCTATCACATAGCAAGCCCTATATAATTAGCTAATTATATTCATAATTGCTAATTATATATAAATAAATAAGCTTTTTTGTATACTATGATAATTTTTTTCTATTTGTTTTTTTTTTGTTATTTTTTGTTTCTGTTTGCTAATTTTTTTTGCCTTTTAGATTTGATTTTATTTCTAGTATTATCATTAGTATTTGGGGAGTGCCAAAAATCAGATGATTTTTAGAAGAGGAGGAGGTTAAAAAAGTTAAAATTATATATAAGAACCTGACTATATATATATTAATACAGGTCAAAATTATATACATTGGTATAATATCGAGTATCTGATATTAGAGTTCTGCAATTTGATTTGATCTTCAAATATTTGAATCAAATATTTGATCAAATTCAAATTTGATTATATTTGATTTGATCCAATTCAAATCTGGCCAAATTTGATTTGATTTGACAAATATTTGATTTGATTTGAAAATTACTATTAAATTTTCAAATTCAAATCATATTCAAATCCAAATATTTGAATCAAATCAAATTCAAATCAGGGTCAATTTGATTTGATCAAATTCAAATTGACCCAATATTTGATTTGATTTGAATTTGAAGAACCCTATCTGATATATATAAGATATGTAGACGATATGTGACCGATATATGTGAAATATATTTATATACATACCTGATTGTTCGAAGGACATTACGGTAGAGTCATAGTGATCTGGTTTGTGTGTGTGTCCGCAAATTACGAATTCTGATTGGCTAGATCAGGTATAACATAAAAAAAACAACAATTAAAACAATCCAACTGATGCCTATTGGCTTATATTTGATCCTTCGGACCCTAAATGGTTTCCATTTTCCTAGTATGTATAGAGTTCATGCAGGATATCAGACACATGTTGAACATATATAGTACACATATAGTATACATGCTGTATATATATCAGATATATATCGCATATATAAATTCTGTAATGCATTATGTACCCAATGTAAATAAATTCTGGTACCCGATATAAATAAGTATATATTATAAGATTAAAGGGTTTTATATCTGCACCGTGGTGCACTCTTATCGTGTGATCAATATACAGTTATGTACAATACAGCAATATCGCTTTTACATTTTAATTTAACAAATACATACTAATATAGTTATTTAAAAAATTTTTTATATTTATATAAATTATTGGCCATTTTGAGCAATACAGTTAAAAAAACCTATTATACTCTAATCCTAACTCTAACTAACTATAATGCGAGCCTAATTCTAACTAACTGTGCCCAGCTACAACAACAAATTCATACAAACCAAACGAAATTCACCACTAACAAAACACCTATAGAACAACAATAACGAATTCACTCCAGTGACATACATATAGTATATAATATATTAGATGATCACAATAAAACGTCAACTTAGTTTACAAACGATGATGTACAACAGAAAAAGCAATAATTCAAGCCTTTTCTAATAGTAACAATACCAATTACTGCTATTAGCGATGATACCAATGATGATAGTATTCATTGTACCAATAACGACAACTCAATAATGAGATAATCAACGATCTAAAAGAAAGAAAAATATTGGTTATCACATACAAAAAACAAGACATGAAGAAGTGTACGCCCCAATAATACCCCAATAGTTCTAAACTCTTTATACTCCAAGAAACCATACTTTTCTAAAAAATCTAAAAACTAGAACAAAAGATCAAACCATCCTTAAAAATACTTAGGGAAAAAAGTTAGTATAGTGTTTAAAAAACAAGAATAACAAGCCAAAATTATAATCTCCTGAAATTTCAAGACTGGAATATACAAGCCAAGCCGAAGAACGAAAAAACTATTCCAAAGGATAAAAAGCAGGACCCAGACAATAACGTCACCAACAATAACGACAGTAATTCAATAAACAATCCCAGTAACAAGAATGGCTCTAATAACGACAACGGCAAAAACTGCTACCAAATTTGACGATGCATTCAAGAACATCAATGTAATATTCCAATACTGAAGAATGATGACAATACCAGTAATGACGAGCACCAGTTACGACAAGTACCAGTTAAGACAAGCACCATTTACTATGAGCACCAGTAACGACAAGTATGAGCACTAGTAGTGACGAGATTCTATACATAAAAAAAATAAGTAGCTAGTTAAACGCGTCAATAAACTGGAAAAAAAATGGAAAAAATAAAAATATAAAAAAATTTAAAAAAAAGGATACTTATTTATACTGATTTGTGTAATGAGAAAAATTAAATACTATAGTAACGATAAAAAATATAAATAAAATAAAAAATGGGTTTTATAATTTATTGCACCTGCAATACATTGCACTCCTTCTATTAATTAAAAATTTTGCCTATAAATTTGGCATAAACTATAC
This sequence comes from Gigaspora rosea, assembly GCA_003550325.1. NCBI lineage: Eukaryota > Fungi > Glomeromycota > Glomeromycetes > Diversisporales > Gigasporaceae > Gigaspora > Gigaspora rosea. The sequence continues at coordinate 21,499 of QKWP01003250.1, read as the reverse complement.
CTTTACTTCATTCCAGGCCTTAACCCTAACCCTAATATTAATTAAATTTTATTTTTTGCTTTGATAAAAATTTCTTTAATTGTTTGTTACACAAAATCGAAGATCTATATAGTTACTAGGCTAATGCATAGCATCAAAAAAGTAAAATTTGTCAAGATTTTTACAATTGAAGCACATCAGGAAGGTAATTTTTGTATCACTTCGCATAGAAACTTTGGGTCCGTCGCTACGCTCCGGCCAATAATAGGGGTGCAATATATTGTACCATGCAATAAATTATAAATTCCTAAAAAATTATTAAAAAAAATAAAAAATAAACAAAACAAGTAAACTATAATAAATAAAAAAGACAAAAAAATAAATATATAACGTTAAAATCTAATCTAGATCTAGACGTAAAAAAAATTAAATATTAATTAAAATAATTAAAAAAAAAAGAAATTATAGATAACGACCCATCTCCATAACAAACCTTATATGATTAGCCAATCACATTAAAGATTGACAATTATATAAATAAAATTTTTTTTATTTATTTGTTTTTTTAGAACCATCGTCACTTAGAAGAGCCTTGACATCATATAAAAGTATGGCTGTTCTTCATTTTTATTTTTTTTATTTTTTTTATTATAGTACTAACGTTCTTATGTTCTTTTTTTTAGAACAAATGTAATACGAATAGAACATGCTAGAACGAACATAGCACAGTAAATAGTTTTTTTTATATTAATTTATTGCATTACTAACATTCTAACGCTCTTTTCTTTAGAATGGGTATAGTACAGTAGTTGGCTAGAATAGACGTAGCACAGTTATAGTAGATTTTTTTTATATATATAAGTAGTTTATTACAGTACTATCGTTCTTACGTTTTTTCTTTAGAATGGATGTAGCACAGTAGTTAGCTAGAACACTGCTAGAACAGACGTCAGTAATTTTTTTTTTATAATTGGTTAATACAGTACTAACGTTCTTACGTTCTTTTCTTTAGAACAGACGTAGTATGATAGTTAGCTAGAACACTACTAGAATGGACAATGGTAATTTTTTTTTTATAATTGGTTAATACAGTACTAATATTATTATGTTCTTTTCTTTAGAATGAACATAGTACAATTGAAACATGCTAAATGAACATAGCACGATAGATAGTTTTTTTTTATTATTAATTTATTGCATTACTAACATTCTTACGTTCTTTTCTTTAGAAAAAATATAGCACAGGAACGGACATAGTATGGTCATGGTAGTTTTTTTTATATAAGTAGTTTATTACTGTACTAAGGGTAGAGACATTTGTCACCTGATTTTTTAGGGAGAGGTCAGAGGGATTATCAGGTGCTATATAATATAGTTTTATTAGCCAATCAAAATTGCCCAAAATAAATATATAAAATTTTTAATAATAATAATTAAAAATATTAAAATTTTATTTTATATTAATCTCTAAAAATGATTTGCACTAAGTAAACTTGTTCAGCATCCAAAAATACATCAAATTGGCATAATTATTTTTATTTTATTTGAATTTTAGATATTAGATGCATAATTTTTGATTTTTGATCAAAAAAGTCAAATTTAAGCATATTTTCTCCAAATTTCAAGTAAAATAAAAGAGATTTAGCCAATTTAATGTATTTTTAGATGCTAAACAAGTTTACTTAGTGCATAAAGTTAGAATTAATTAGTAAAATTTTGTGAATCATAAGATTTTATAGAATTTTATTAATAAAATTCTATAAAATCTTATAATTCGCAAATTTTTATTAATAAATTCTAACTTTATGCATTAAGTAACCTTGTTTAGCATCCAAAAATACATCAAATCGGTATAATTATTTTTATTTTACTTGAATTTTAGATATTAGATGCATAATTTTTGATTTTTGATCAAAAAAGTCAAATTTAATCATTTTTTTTCCAAATTTCAAGTAAAATAAAATTTATTTTTCCTATTTTATGTATTTTTATATGCTTAACAAGTTTACTTAGTGCATAAAGTTAGAATTTATTAATAAAAATTTGCAAATTATAAGATTTTATAAAATTTTATTAATAAAATTCTATAAAATCTTATGATTCACAAAATTTTACTAATTATTTTAACTTTATGTACTATGTAAACTTGTTCAGCATCTAAAAATACATTAAATCAGCATAATCTTTTTTATTTTTCTTGAAATTTGAAGAAAAGATGCTTAAATTTGACTTTTTTAATCAAAAATCAAAAATTATGCATCTAATATTTAAAATTCAAGTAAAATAAAAATAATTATACCGATTTGATGCATTTTTGGATGCTAAACAAGGTTACTTAGTGCATAAAGTTAGAATTATTTAATAAAAATTTGTGAATTTTAAGATTTTATAGAATTTTATTAATAAAATTTTATAAAATCTTATGATTAACAAAATTTACTAATTAATTTTAACTTCATGCATTAAGTAAACTTGTTCAGCGCCAAAATATACATATAAACATATTTAAACTAAACCAGCATGCAGACTTTGGACCAAATCTGAACCAAACTCAGACTTGACTAAAGTTTGGTTTGGATCTGGTTTGGGTCCGGTTTGTATATATTATTTGCTTGAATTTGATTGGCTAGTTTAGTATCAGGTAGGGGGTACCCTCTTAAGAGGTGGAAATCACCTGATAAATGTCTCTACTCTAACGTTCTTACATTCTTTTCCTTAGAACGGACGTAGCATGGTAGTTAGCTAGAACACTGCTAGAACAGACAATGGTAATTTTTTTTTATAATTGGTTAATATAGTACTAATATTATTATGTTCTTTTCTTTAAAATGAACATATTACAATTGAAATGTGCTAAAACAGACATAGCACAGTAGATAGTTTTTTTTTATATAAGTAGTTATTACAGTACTAACATTTTTATATTCTTTTCTTTAGAATGAACATAGTATGATTGGATGGAACGTAGCTAGAATGGACAAATGTAGCACAGTCATAGTATATTTTTTTTTATATACAGTATTAATATTCTTAGTTCTTTCCTATAGAACAAACATAGTACAAATAGACAAATAGAATGTGCGTGCTAGAACAAACATAGCATGGTAGATAGTTTTTTTTTATATTACAGTACTAACGTTCTTATGTTCTTTTCTTTAGAATAAACATAGTACAAGTAGAACATGCCAGAACAAATATAGCACAGTAGATAGTTTTCTTTTTATAATTAGTACTAACATTCTTTGTTCTTTTCTTTAGAACGAATGTAATAGATTGGAATGAATCATAGCTAGAACGGGCATAGCATGAAAGTTAGTATACAATAGTTTTTTTTTTTATATACAGTAATAACGATTTTAGAACGAACATAGTACAATTGTTTAGTTAGTATAGGGCATAGTAGTAGTATTATAGTTCGGGTTTTTTTGTTTTTTTTTTTAATTTTTTGTATTTTTTTAATTTTTTTTGTTTTTTTTTGTTTTTTTTTTTAAGTAAAAACATATAGACTCACGTGATCGATTTTGAATATTCGATCACAGGGTCGTTATGACAATAGGTCACTATAAAATAACGCCCAAAAAAAAATTAAAAAAAATAGAATAATGATAAAACCTTTAAAAATTAATAAAAATAAAAAATAAATTTAAAAAAAATTATAAAACGTTAAAAATTAATAAAATAAAAAAAAATTTAAAAGAAAAAATTTTAAAAAAAATTGAAAAAAAGTGTTAAAAAAATTTATAATAAATAAAAAAAAAAATTATAATAAATAATTTAAAAAATTATAATAAATAATTTAAAAAATTATAAACTTAATAAATAAAAAATTTATAATAAATAAATTAAAAAAATAAAAAAAATGTAAATAAAAAAATAAAAAAAAATAACCACTTAAAAAATAAATTAAAATAAATAAATATTTAAGTAAAAATAATTTAAAAATAAAAATAAAATATATAATAAAACAAAAAAAATGAGAAAAAAATAATAAATAATAAAAAAAACAATTTAAAATAAAAAAATAAAAAAATTTTAAACTGAATTAAAAAAATAGTTATAAAATTTAAAAAATTTAAAATAAAAAAAAAATTTAAAAAAAAAATTAAAAATTAAAAAAAAATCGAATTAAAAAAAGAGCGATAGTTCATGGTGACCTCACAATCAACCAATAAAAATCAATCACATGAATTACGTGCTCGATGAGCACGTGATTTACGTGATCGATTTTTACTGGTCGATTATATCACTTAAAAATAAGATCCTAAGTTATAACTTATATAAAAAACATATTACAACGAACATCATATAGTAAAAAAAAAATCTAATACAGTACTATGATGAACTAAATAATAATAAAAAAACTATATTGCAACAGGACCCCGGACATATAGTACAGAGGTCATATGTTATGCAATTCAGCAAAACCCCCAAAATTTGAGAAGCAAAAAAACAGTTTTTGGCAATTATCTTGGCATCCAGTGGTCCAATTTGAATGAACTTTTTTTTAAAATGAAGCTCTCAGTGAGGCGCATCTAATAAAAAAAGTTTATTCAATTCTGATTACTGGATCGGAAGTTATTTAAGTAAATAGATTTTGACGTTTTCAGCAAATTAGATCAAAATTGGCCAAAATCCAGTTATGACCTATATGAGAGATGTCCGGGGTCCTATTGCAACAGTTTCAAGAAAATGATGCACTATTAGTATCAAGTTTAATTTATTATACTTCAAATTAATTACATCATAAAAAAAAACTATATAAAAAAAAAAAAACTAATATCGCGACGAGCAATATATAGTATTAAAGAAAAAAAAAACTAATACAATGACGAACTATATATAAAAAAAAATTATATTACGATGATTTCAAGAAAACGTTGGCACCGTTAGCGATGAGTTTTTGAAAAGTGCATTAGCTAATCCTCCTTCCAATCCAAGATTATTACATTCAAGATTCAAAATCTTCAAGAACGACAGTTCAGAACGACGAAAGCTTGAGATCACTGACAAAACCAGAATGACAGATCTATAGCCCAGAATTTCCACAAACTACATACTGAACGACCAAAGCTCAAAATCTTTATATCCCAAAATAACAATACCGAACAACAAAAGCCTTGGCACCGAAACGTCGAAAACCCAGCACCGAACACGAAAGCCCAAAATCTTTATACTTTTTAAACGACACTATTGAACGATAAAAGCAGGTCCCCAGACATGTAGTACAGAGGTCATACGTTACACATTTCAGCAAAAACCCCCAAATTTGAAAAGCAAAAAATCAGTTTTTGGCAATTATCTTGGCATTCAGTGGTCCGATTTGAATGAACTTTTTTTAAAATGAAGCTCTCAGTGAGGCGCATCTAACAAAAAAAAGTTCATTCAATTCTGATTACTGGATCAAAAGTTATTTAAATAAATAGATTTTGTCATTTTCAGCAAATTGGGTCAAAATTGGCCAAAATCTAGTTATGACCTATATGAGAGATGTCCGGGGTCCTATAAAAGCCTAATTTTTATCAGTTTTCTAGCGAAGCGAAACCTACAAAAAAAAGAAAGTGTTAATTTAAAGAAAAAAAGCAATAAAAAACAACAAAAACGAAAGAAAAAACAATAAACATATATATCTCAAAGAAGAAGCACAAAACGACAGAAGCCCAAAATCTCATACCGAACAACAAAAGCGCAGAACTATCATGATTTTTATTGGTTGTCTAATAAAAAAAACCTACAAAAAAGAAAGAAAGTGTTAGCTCAAAGGAAGAAAAAAAACAACAATGAAAAAAAAAGTATCTTGAAGGATCTCAGTTCTAATTTTCACTATTAGGCCTTCCAGGAGACAAACCTACAGAAAGTATTATTAGTTCAAACGACTTATCTCAAAATCCCGTGTTTAATCACCAAATTAAACACAACTTTGCGACAGTATTAAGGCTCTAATCCAAGGCTTCAACAATGGTTTTAATGATGACTTGACTCCAACGACAGCTCTAGTAATGGCTTTAGCGATGACTTCAATGACGAAACCCTTAAAGAAAGAAAAAAAAGCAATTAATAAAAATAAAAAAAAAACAAACCGCAAAAAAAAAACAATAAAAAAAAACAACGATTATCAAAAGGATATTTATTGTTTATATATGATTGTTGATCTTAAAAATGATTGGTTAGTCATAAGGGTCGCTATAGTGACAGGTTCCATGAATAATTTTCCTTAAAAAAATAAAAAAAATTTAAAAAATGCGTTAAAAAAAATATTAAAAAAACAATAAAAAAATTAAATAAAAAAAAAACAATAAAAAAAGGGTTTTAGTAAGCAGTGCACCCTTTTTATGTTTTTCAAAATTTTACTAGGGTAACCCCTGCTGCATTTTTAACAAAAAATGATCCTCTCACAATTCTGTACCAATTTTAATCCTAACCCTAACTCTAAATCCTAATCCTAACCCTAATCCTAACTTTAACTTTATATTTGTTGCTATAGGGTTCACTGTGGGTGCACTGTAGTGCAGGGTGCACTGCTTACTAAAATCCTAAAAAAAAACAAAAAACAATAAAAAAAATAAATAAAAAATAAATAAAAAAATTAAATAAAAAAATTGTATTTGCTTTATTTATTTATTTATTGTTTCCTGTGTATTTATGCAATATGGTGGGAATAAAAATTCTGGCCTTAACTATAAGAATTTCTAACTTTTTATTCCCACTATTGTATATATGCACTATAGATACAATAGGACCCCGAACATGTAGTACAGAGGTCATACGTTACTCATTTCAGCAAAAACCCCTTAAATTTGAAAAGCAAAAAATCAGTTTTTGGCAATTATCTTGGCATCCAGTGGTCCAATTTGAATGAACTTTTTTTAAAATGAAGCTCTCAGTGATGCGCATCTAACAAAAAAAAGTTCATTCAATTCTGATTACTGAATTAAAAGTTATTTAAATAAATAGATTTTGTCGTTTTCAGCAAATTAGATCAAAATTGGCCAAAATCCAGTTATAACCTATATGAGAGATGTCCGGGGTCCTGATACAATCAGTTATTTATTTTTACTACCGCATTTAGAAATTTCTATCGCTAGTTAATACTGTATTTATCGGGTACCCAATATATATCAAATTAAAAAAATTTTAAGTATAGTTCGAACAACCTAGTCCCGACAAATGGAATTTTCTAGCGGACAAATCTGAAATTTACATAAGGGCAGTGTCATTAATCACCTGATTATTTTTTATCAGAGGCCTATCCCCTCCCTCTTCCTTAATATATAAATAGTCAGGTTCTTATATATAATTTCAACTTTTTTTTATCCCCCCCCTAAAAAATCACCTGATTTTTGTTACTTCCCTAATGCGGCCAAATTTGATATTTTCATTATATGCGGCCAAATTTGATATTTTCATTATATGTGGCCAAATTTGATATTTTCATTATATATGGCCAAATTTGATATTTTTATTATATATACGGCCAAATTGACACATGCTCATTTACCAAATTACTTTAATTGATAGTCACGCCAGTTAATCGGAGATCATCTATAGTGTAACGTAATGCAAATCACATGTAAAAATCACTATAGTGTGTATGTGTCGTGCATACATATAAAAATATTTTTACTAAATTAATAACACATGCCCACTAATTGAGCTTGTCGAGACGCATCTAACGGTGGTTAGATCATCCAAATCAGCCCAGTGGATGGCAAGATATCGTTGAAAATAATTGAACGACTATATAAAGTCTCTATATAATTTACATGTCGTCCAATTGTTTTTTGATGATATCTTGCCATTCACCAGGCCGATTTGGATAATCTAACCACCGTTAGATGCGTCTCGACAAGCTCTACAACTTTCAATTAGTGGGCATATGTCGTTAACTTAGTAAAAAATATTTTTATGTGCATGCACGCCACATTCACACTATAGTGATATATAGGGCAGCCAAATTTAGTATATATAAGGCGGCCAAATTTAGTATATATAGGGCGGCCAAATTTAGTATACATAGGGCGGCCAAATTGCTTGTTTTTATAATATATAGGGCAGCCAAATTTAGTATATATAAGGCGGCCAAATTTAGTATATATAGGGCGGCCAAATTTAGTATACATAGGGCGGCCAAATTGCTTGTTTTTATAATATATAGGGCAGCCAAATTTCATATTTAATTATAAAAATACTATAACTTCAACCTGCTATAATTTTTTTATAAATAGATTTAAAAAAAAATTAAAAACTATGGAAGTGTTTAGCTTGTTTTGATTTAACATTTTAGGATAGTATTTTTTGATTACTATTTTTTTTAAAGAAGGATTAGCAATTTGAATGTCATCAATTTTATTTGTCAGGACTAGGTTGTTTGCACAGGACCCGGACATCTCTCATATAGGTCATAACTGGATTTTGGCCAATTTTGATCTAATTTGCTGAAAACGTCAAAATTTATTTACTTAAATAACTTCCGATCCAGTAATCAGAATTGAATGAACTTTTTTTGTTAGATGCGCCTCACTGAGAGCTTCATTTTAAAAAAAAGTTCATTCAAATTGGACCACTGGATGCCAAGATAATTGCCAAAAACTGTTTTTTTGCTTCTCAAATTTCAGGGGTTTTTGCTGAATTGCGTAATGTATGACCTCTGTACTATATGTCCGGGGTCATGTTTGCACCGTAGTAAAAATTATTTTTTATATCATAAAGGATAAATTTTTTTGAATATATAGAATATCTGCATTGTAAACAATGATTTAGAATCATTATAGTGGCCTACCATATTATTATAGTCCCTTTTTGGGCAGTTATCGCTCAAAATCGGGCAAGTAAATGCAATATGAAATTTTATCACGTGTCTCATAGATCTCACAGTACTATATATCAAAATTTCACATGATTTTATTCAGTTGCAAGGAAATTATTCAAAAAAAAACCAAATATGTGATTTTCTTAAATGTACGAAAACTCAAATTTAACAATTTTTTTCTTTTTTTTATATCTTTTTTTTAATAAAAATTTAATGCTAAATACATTTTATTATTTTATAGGTTCTTCTCTAACCCTAATCAAAGCGGCATCATGATCTGACAAAAAACAAGCCCACCTCATATAACTATAACTATGCCCAACTATACGGCCCAAAAATCTGATATCCCATTCTTTGCGCCCCATATGGTCTGTGCTAAAATCTGACAAGACGATCCCCAAAAAAGATGATTGTAGTATTACTAGATTACAAGATATGTTTAGAGTTCCAAAACATCTAGTTTTGCATAAGCACGAGGACTACTCAGAATTAGTAAGTAGAACGGGGTGATACAGAATTTAATGTAATGCCAAACAACACTTTCAGGTTTTTTTATTTTTTTTTTGTTTTTATACTATTTTTGGTGTAGAAAATAATCCGAAAAGTTTTAGGTAGTAGTTTTTTGAGATGGCTAGACTTTAGACTAGCACGATTCGTGAAGTAAGCAATCTTTAAATGTCCAGGCCCTTTGTTTTTGCTTTTTTTTTTACCTCTAAGACATCCGACTCCTTATCATATCCCGTGTAGCAACCTTTTCATATCAAATAGCGGCTGCACTAGAGAGACCCAAATCTTGCCTCAGGTAGCTATAGATAATAAAGTTTTTTTTTTAGTCAAGTTTTCTATCGTTATAAGAAAAAAGAACAGTTTTACCTTTTTTGTTATTTGTGCCTGATCTGTCATACAAATGTACCTTTTTTGTATTGTGTAACATTTTCCAGATATTTGACATTATTTGAGCACAATTTGAGATGATTTGAACAAAAATTCAATTTTTTAGCAATTTTTTTTTAAAAAAAAAAAATCAAAAAATTCAGAAAATCGATTTTCGTACAAATTCAAAAATGGTACTTTGTACTTTCTTTTCCTAACTTGTGCCCAATGCAATGAAACCATATAAAATTTTAGTATGTTTTACTGTGAGATTGGCAGGTTATATGACCCAAATTTCGTGCTATGTTTACTTACCTAATTTTAAGCGATGGGCATCCAAAAAGTATTCATAATAATATAGTAGGCCACTATATATATTTAAACCTTCAAAAAATTTTATTATAAAAGTATATATTGGCTTAAAGCTATATATTTAATATTCACAGAAGTTTAATATATGAGGGCGTCAATAGAAACCAGGCAAATTGTTTCTAAGTAAATTTTTTTTAAACTTTAAATTAAACTTTCTTAGCAACTATTAAACCAATCTTGATAAAAATTTTTTTATTTTAATTCTATGTAGTTATAGAATTAAAATAAAAAAATTTTATCAAGATTGGTTTAATAGTTGTTAAAATATTTTAATCTAAAGTTTAAAAAAAATTTACTAAAAATAATTTGCCTGGTTTCTATTGACGCCCCCATATGTATTTTTTTTTAAAGTGAAATCCAACTTAAAGACATTTTATTAAGTATATATTTGTATATATTATATAATACAATATTATACTATATTTAAGTACTACAGATTCAGATATTTAATATAAGGTTTTTATACTTTAATAAAGTATACAAATAAAGCTAAATTTATTATTAAGCTAATATATAATAAAGATTTAAGTATTTAAATTATCTTTTTGAAATCTTTTAAATATTTTCTCAAAATTTTAGCCTGACTCTGCTCATAATTTATATTCATTCATTTTTATTCAGAACTTTTTAGAATATATATATTTTTTTATATACTGTATAATATACCAATTCAATATAGCTAGTAAGTGTACACCAATTTTTTTTAAAAAATATTAATAAGTATACATCAAAGATCAAGCAAATTTGCTATCAAAAAAGCCAATTTTTGCAACTTTATGACAAACATTTTAAAAAATTTAGTTTAGATATACAATAAAAGTTTTTTTATATATATTTAGAGGTTCTATACAAATATAAGCAGCCAAGTAAATACAATAATAACAAAAAAAAAACCTAAAAAACTACAATACTAGTAATGATAACATAACACTAATGATAATATGATACTAATGACAATATGATACTAATGTAATAATACCAATATAATGTTACCAATACAATGATACAATAATAACTCCAATATTATTAACAATAGTACCAATGATAATACTAGTGACAAAATCAAATCTAAAAGACAAAAAAAATTAGCAAACAGAAACAAAAAATAACAAAAAAAAACCAAATAGAAAAAAATTATCATAGTACACAAAAAAGCTTATCTATTATATGGGGTGTTATATATTAAAACAGCCCATTTTTACAATTTTTTGAAAAATGAGTTTTTATCAAATTCATATAAATTTTAATATGATTGTCATTTTTTAATTATAAATGAAAGTCGATTTGCATAATAAAAAATCAAAATAATGTAAAAGAAAAATTACATGAGACTGCGAAGTGCCAACACATCACGAGATTACCCGATAGTCATCTGTTGCCTTAAACCAATCAAAATTGTGAAATTTGATAATCCCGGATCAGTCCAAAAATCAAAACAAATGATTAAACTCAATTATCTCAAAATAAAATAAAAGTAAAAATGGGCTGTTTTAATATGTAACACCCATATATGATTAGCAATTATGAATATAATTAGCTAATTATATAGAGCTTGCTATGTGATAGGTTTCTACTTTATTTTTGACTAAAAAATAATTTAAAAATAATATAATTTAAAAATTAATTTAATAAAGGCAAAAATACAATAGCGATCTGTTGCACAGTGACTCCTATATGATCGACCAATCATTTTTGAAATTGGCGATCATATATAAAGAGTGATTATTATTTGATAATTTTGTTTTTTTTCTAAACTGGAGTTATGCCTCGCCGTTTTGAAGCACTTTTTTTCTTAAGTTTTTTTATATTCTTTTTTTCTCGTCTTTGTCGTTGGTATCATTTTCGAAGCTGCCTACTAAAGGTTTGTCTTTCGCTAGTATTTCACCATTTTAGGCTTTGCTGTATTTTTTTCGACACAGCTCCCATTTCTTTTTAACATTTGTTGAATCAATCTCGTTTAGTTCAAAGGTAACAAAAATATAAAAACAAGTGATAAATTGGGTTAATTTTTATTTTTTTCTCTTTTTTTATTAGTTTTTTTTTCATTTTTTATTGTTAATGTTTATAGAGATTATTGGCAGGTATTTTAAAAGAATTTAATGTATTTTGTGCTTGTAATGGCAAAAACTTATCCAACTTAATCTCTAGTGGTGTCTTTTTTTTCTTTTTTTTTCTATTTTTTTCTTTTTTTTTGTTTTTGTTTTTGTTTTTTTTTTATAGGTTTTATTTTTTTTAATACAGTTATTTATTTTTTTATACGATTTTTTTATGTTTTGTCTTTTTTTTTACAGTTTTTTATTTTTTGATTTTTCAATATGTTTTTTTTTAATGTATTTTTTTTTATTTTTTCTTTACTTTTTTTTTATATATTTTTCATACGGTTTTTTTTATGTTATGTCTTTTTTTTTTATGTTTTTTATTTTTATTTTTTTATACGGTTTTTTTTATTTTTTATTTTTTTATTCTTTTTTTTATGTTTTTTTCTTTATTTTTTATGTACTGTATTTTCTTTTTTTTATATATTTTTTTATGTATTTTTTTTTATGTATTTTTTTATGTATTTTTTTTTATGTATTTTTTTATAATTTTTATGATTTTTTTATACTTTTTTTTACATTTTTTATGTATTTTTTTATTTTTTATGTTCGTTTTTTTTCAATTCAGTTTTTTTCTTTTTCTTTTCTTTTTTTTTGAGTCTTTATTTATATTTTTTATTTTATTTATTTTTTTCAGTTTTTTTTCGATTTAGTTTTTTTTTATTTTTGTATCAGTTTTTTTTTCTTTTTCGTTTTTCATTTGGTTAATTCATGGAATTGAACCTGGGATGGGACGTCTAAAAATAAGTTTTAAAAAAAAATTTTTCTTTAGTTTTTTAATTATTGGAACTAACTTTTTTTTTCTTCAGATATTTTTGTTTAACGAAGTCATCGTTGTTAGAGTTGCTGTAATTGGAGTTGTAGATGTCGTTGGTGCTGTCCAAAATCTGCCATTAGTACATTATTGAAAAAGGCAAAGTTAGTATAGTGGGCGTTTGGAATTTAGCAGGATATAGCACATAGTAGACATAGTATAATAGTTGAGATGTGCACAATAGATTTTTTTTTGAAGTTATATGTTTTAATAAAAAAATAATAGACTCCCATAATGTTTATATTATAATTTTGTGTTCGCTTATTTTTTTAATAAATTAATTTAATATATATTAATTTTATTAAGAAATAAATCTACTAATAAAAATTGATCGCGTGATTATGTGATCGATTGATTTCGATCAATCGATCATGTGATCACGTAATCGATTTTATTGGTTGATCACAGGTTGCCATAAAATAAAGCCCTTTAATAAAAACTAATTTAAAAATAATTAAAAAAATAATTTAAAAAAATATTAAAAAAAAGAAAAATTATAAATAGCGACCTGTCGCCATGGCGACCCCATATAAGTGACCAATCACATGGTCGATCATGTAAGGGTGCACCATTTTACCAGATTGGCCTTTTGATTTAGATTAGATCTAGATAAACTTTGGTTTGGTTTGTTTTTTTGATTTTGCTTTTTCTGTTCTTCGTGTTTTTTTTCTTTGTTGCTTTGCTATCTTGTAAGATAAGTGGTTTTTGTTTTTTTTTGTATTTTTTTTTTTTTAAATTTGTACTAGCTTTTTTACACTCGCAGATTTGCTTTCTGAAATACCTGATAACGGAAACTAGAACCGGGATCCTGAGATATGTGTTTTTTTTCGTTATTTGGTTTTTTTTGTTTTTCTTTCTTTGACTAATACTTTCTTTCTTGTAGTGGATCTGACATAGTGGGTATCATCATTTATAGAGAATGGGTGAATTTCAGACTTCGTCATTTATGGAGTATAAGATTTTGGGCTTTAGACTTCATCATTTTGCTCTTGCATTTCGGTGACGTTGTTTGTAGAGATTTTGAGATAAGAGATTTTGGTTTTCGTATTAAATTTCAGACTTCGTCGTTTATAGAGTATAAGAGTTTGGGCTTTAGGCTTTGTCATTTAGCTCTTGTGTTTTGGTGACGTCATTTGTGGAAACTTTGGAATTTTGTCATCTCTTCAGCTTTTTTCTTGGTAAGTCTTTTTGGTATTTTCGCTTTGTTTGAATGCTTTTTTTATTGTTTTTTTTCATTTTTTTTCTTTTTGACATTCGTTCATAGAGATTTTAGGTTTTTGTTGTTCTTTTTATTAATTCTTGTCTGTGTTTTCATTTTGTTGGAACTGGGATACAGTGTATTTTTTTTCCTTTCCTCGAACTAATCTTTGGCGCTGTCGTTTGTAGCTTTAGCTTCGTCGTTTCAGACTTTTGCCGTTTCGTTATTGATCTTGCAGATATGTTTTTTTTGGTTGCTTTTTTTTTTTGTTTTTTTTCGCTTTTTTTGAACTAACACTTCTTTTTTTTGTAGGTTTGCTTCACAGAAAACCAGGCTTTCGTTGTTCGGTACTGTAGTTTTTGGGCTTTTGTCATTTTGGTGCTATCGTTTACAGAGTATAAAGATTCTGGGCTTTCGTCGTTTTTAGAGATTCTTGCTTTTATCCTTTTATCGATTCGGTGCCGTCGTTTATAGGGTATGAAGATTTGGGCTTTTGTTGTTCGGTACTGTAGCTTGTTGAGACTCTTCATTCCGGTTTTGTGAATCTTTATCACTTCGGGTGTTGTTCACGATATCATTTAATAGGGTGTCATCGTTTCAGAATCTTCGTCATATTGGTTGGTGCTTTGATTTATATAGTAATTGGTTAGAGTGCAATATAATAAATTTTTTTTGTTAGTGTGTGTGATATTATTGTTTTTTTATTTTATGATGTAATTTTGTTGTAATTGAGTTTAATAAATTAAATTGTGTATTGTATCGGTATTATTTTTTTTTTGATTGGACCCGAACTTATAATAGATCCGAACTAGTTTGGAATTTTTAATAAAAAAAGCTGCTCACGTGATCGATTTTGATTGGCTGATCACAGGGTCGCCATGGTAACAGGTCGCTATAAACTAACGCCTTTAAAAAAAATAATTTTAAAAATAATATAATTTAGTATATATGGATTAACAAATTAAATTGTAAAATCAAATATAATATAAAATTTAAAAAAATAATAGTACTTTAAAAAAATTACTTGCAAAAATTTCTTTAATATTTTATTAAAAAAATTTTTTGCAAAATTTTAAATACATATGCTCCAATTTTTGGAATTTATAAAAAAAGCTTATTTTTTTAAACTTTAAAGCTATATAATTTTTGATTTACTGGTCCATTTTAAATGATTTTACTACCAAAATGTTTATTTTTTTGAGATGATCCCAACAAGCCCAAAATCATAAAAATTCAATCACAGGGTCATAAGAAAATGTACTGTCAAATAGTTGATGCATCTAAAATTAGTTTGATTTATATCAAACCAATTTCAGGTGTATCACCTATTTGATAGCACATTTTCTTATGACCCTGTAATTGGATTTTTATGATTTTTAGCTCATTGGAATCATCTTAAAGAAACAAACAGTTTGGTAGTAAATCATTTAAAATGGACTAGTAGATCAAAAATTATTTAGCTTTAAAGTTTTAAAAAATAAGCTTGTTTTATAAATTCCAAAAATTGGAGTATATAATATATAATTTTGCCAATACTTTGTTTTAGCTTTATTTATTAATTAAATTAGAAGGGGCGTGGCGATATAGTGTAGTTGGATTGTTGTCACCCTTCAAGTAGTTGTAACAAAGGTACAGAGTTTGAATCCTACTAGAGACGATTTCGAAAAAGTTACTTGCATTATGGTAATATGGACTTTAAGTTCAGATTTACAAATTTGTTTTCTAGGTTATACCAACTTATATTGGAAGCCCTGGTACTATGTTACATACAGAATTGGGCGCATAGACTCTAGGAAGCGCAGGTGCTAAGTTATGACAGAACACTGACAGAACTGTAGGACAAGGGTAATTATACTTGGCAAAGAGATAGCTAACTTTCGACGGTACTTAACCAGAAATCAGATAGGGACTGACCAGAAATGAACTGACTAAAAAGCAGACTGACCAAAAGCAAACTTATGACAAAAGGGCCTATGTCAAGGCTCTACCATTTAGACTGCTAAAGTCACACTGGAGAAAAAGAACATGTGTTTCAAAAGTATGTACCAAGGTTAAGGAGACT
This sequence comes from Gigaspora rosea, assembly GCA_003550325.1. NCBI lineage: Eukaryota > Fungi > Glomeromycota > Glomeromycetes > Diversisporales > Gigasporaceae > Gigaspora > Gigaspora rosea. The sequence continues at coordinate 5,299 of QKWP01003250.1, read as the reverse complement.
ATTGGGTTTACCAATAGCAGACCAATCCTTCCAGGTTCTTAGATTGGGTGTATGAATGTAATTGAGGGAAAGAAAGCAAGGTAGGGGTAAGTAAAGCAACTAGGAAAGAAACCAAAAGAGGAATAGGAAAAGTACTAGAGTTGGTGAACTTTGTAAGGGCATATGTCATACTATAGATGCTAGTAGAAAGGTAGTGGCTTGAGATACAGACCAGGTTGTAGCAGTATTTAAAAAAATGGCTTGAGATACAAACCTGGCAGTAGCAGCACTACAGTACTATTAGTAAACAAGTAAGATGCAAAAACCAGATTGAGTATATTAGTGGAACATATAGGACACTCTGATAGGTTTAGATTGTAAATAAATAGTCTAAGTTTCAGTACTTGGTAGTTGTAGTAATTCAATGCAATATTCATAGATGTTGTAATGATAACTATGCTTAATAAAGACCAAGGCATGATCTCATCTTAAAAATCAAAAAAAAATAATTAAATTAGAAATTATATTTTAACTTTTAACCCAGATTATAATAACATTTAGCAGAATTTTAAAGCTAGTATTGGCTAGAAATAGAGTAAGTATAGACCAAAATTATATTGATACTAGCTAAAATTTTTTAATATAAATGCCTAGTTGTTGCACTTTTTGTTCAGTTTGAGTCTGGTCTAATCCAGGAATTAGACCAACTCAGACTCTAAATTTTACTAATTTCAGACTTTAAACCAGACTTAGACTTAATTATGAGTCCAGTTTAGGTTTGGTTGAAGTCTGCAAACTGGTCTGTAGTATTTCACAGATCTAATTCAAAAGATCTAGAACTGATTTAAACCTAGCTACAGTTTATGTCTAGGTCTAGAATTTTTTTGATCTGACTGTTTCTGGGTTTTTGTTTGAACTTAGCCTGAAATAAAATAATGTATTGATTGGCTAAATTTGATTCAGTTTGAGTTTTTTCAGGTTGAATTCAAGTTTTTCTAGTTTTGGGTTTTATCTGTGATCTGACTTAGTTTTTTTTAGTTTTGATTAGATTTTTAAAAAATTTAATCTAAACTGTTCTATGAGAAATACTACTAGTTTGAGCCCAAATATATTTATATATATTTTTGGCACTAAACAAGTTTACTTAGTACATTATGTTAGAATTAATTAGTAAAATTTTATAAATCATAAGATTTTATAAAAGTTTATTAATAAATTCTATAAAATCTTATAATTCACAAATGTTTATTAATTTATTCTAACTTAATGCACCAAGTAAACTTGTTCAGTACCTAATAATATATCAAATTAGCAGAATTATTTTTATTTTATATAAAATTTAAAGAATAGATATATAATTTAAATTTTTGATCAATAAAGTCAAATTTAAATATCTCTGCTAATTTAATATATTTTTAAATGCTAAATAAGTGTATTTAGTACATAAATTAGCATTAATTAGTGAAATCTTGTAAACTATAAAATTTTATAGAAATTTATTAATAGAATTCTGTAAAATCTTATGCTTCACAAGATTTTACTAATTAATTCTAATTTTATACACTAAGTAAACTTGTTTAGCTCTAAAAATATATCAAAACAGCATATGTGATATTTTTTATATTACTTTAAATTTAGAGAATAGATGCATAATTTTGGATTTTTGATCAAAGAAGTTAAATTTAAGTATCCTTTCTTCAAATTTCAAGTAAAATAAAAACATACTGCTTATTTAGTATATTTTCAAGTGCTAAACAAGTTTACTTAGTGAATTAAGTTAGAATTAATTGGCAAATTCTTGCTAATAATAAGATTTTGACAATTAATTTAATATATTATATAAACTTGTTCAGACCTAAAAATATATTAAGTCAGTAGTATTTTTTTTATTTTTTTTAAATTTGGAGAAAAGATACTTAAATTTAACTTTTTGATCAAAAACCAAAATTATATATCTATTCTTCAAATTTCAAATAAAATAAAAACAATTCTCTGATTAAATGTATTTTAGATACTAAACAAGTTTATTTAGTGCATAAAGTAAGAATTAATTAACAAAAATTTGTGAATAAGAAGAATTTATAGAATTCTATTAATAAAATTCTATAATATCTTAAGATTTATGTGATTTTACTAATTAATTCTAACTTAATGCACTAAGTAAACTTAATAAGTATCTAAAAAATATTAAATTAGGCAAATTGTTTTTATTTTACTTGAAATTGGAGAAAAGATACTTAAATTTAGCTTTTTTGATTAAAAATCCAACGGTATGCATCTATTCTCAAAACTTAAAAATAAATCTGCCAATTTGATATATTTTTAGATACTAAACATACTAGTACTATCCATGTTTTGTCTTTGCTAGTACTGTACTATGCTGAATTTCATATTCTTTGACATATTGTTTGGTGATTTAGTATAATAGCATAGAATTAGAATTAGAAAGACAGCATAATAAAATAGTACAAGGACACAACTCTTTTTGACGATCACTTGTACAAATTTCTGAACAAAAGAAAAACAAAAAATTTTTTAGTAAAAGACGAAGCAGCTGCGTATAATACTGGTTTTTATAAAGGTCAATCTTTTCTTCTATTTGGGGGACTCCTTTATATATTCGACACGCAAGCCAGAAGTGTCAGTTGTGCAAGATAACTAGCAGTCGGTGCCCTTGGTACAAGAAATTCTGGCAGAGGTTTTCTTTCATCAACGAAGGTTTTCCAGTCTGGCTAGGCGGTGAACTAAAAAATGAGTTTTTCAATACTCTTTCTAAGGTTTTTTGGTTACAAGAACATATTCGACCATATACCCTCTACCATACTCGCTTGAAGCATTTTTTCTGGAATTTTTGATGGAAAGTGTGAAATTCAGCATACCCCTCCAAAAGATCAGCATTGTTGTTCCTATCCTAATCGGGCAGAAGTTATGCAAGTTAATAAACAGGAACGGACATGTAATAAGATATAGCACAATGGAGTAGGCAGATCTGTGGAACTAAATTCCAGAACGTTCTTTTGTTTCTTCTATGTACATATAATACTTTGGCGAGGCGTTTCCTTGCATAGTATTATATAATTTTTATAAATAGTCAGAATCGTTTTTTTCTTTCTTTTGTTTTTTCTTTTTCTGCTTCCTTGTGTCAGGATTAGCTTCTTTTCTTTGTTTTTTCTTTTTTTTATATTGGTCTTTTTCTTTGTATAGTTCATTTTCTTGGTAGTTTCTTTTTACTTTCCCCTTTTTTATTTGCCCTTTATGAAGAAGGAAGAATTTAAGAAAAGGAGTACGATTCTGACACGGCATTAGCAAACCGGTCAGTGATGTTTGGGAATCAAGTCTCAACAAGCATTAGGACCCTGACAGAGCCAAATTTGTGAAATAGCAGATCGCACCTGGGTACTTTTGTATCGAGTGAGACTTTATTTGGGTGTAATTTGGTATACTGTATACGTACTTCGGTACGAACACCAGTCACTAAGCATTTACGAATAAATAAAGGCAGGATCGTCCAGACTAAAAAAAAAAAAAAAATTAGAAAGACAAAGTAGATTAGCAACTAGGTTAGAATTAAGATTAAATAGTAGCACAGAATAGGGTTGGATTAGAGAATTGCATAGAATTAGGATTCGATTAGATAGTAGAACATAATTAGGGTTTAGGGCTAAATAGTAATATGGACGGAATGGGATTAGTGAAAATTAGATTAAAGGTATTAAATAATGAAGGTAAAATGTTTATTATTAATAGCTTGGCAAGTTATATAAATAAAAATAAATAAATACAGTATATATAAATAAAATACAAAATAAATGTTATTAAATATATTGTAGAATAAATATAAAATAAAGTAAAAAAAATGAATACTTGTGATTTTATTGATTAGACTGAATTCTTGTTACCAGTGAATAAAAAATAAATTAAGTAAAAGTAAATTAAATAAAAAGTTAATTGAAAAGATTTAAAAAAACATTTTAAAAAAATAGAATTTTACTAACTATAACCGGCAGTAATCATCACTGGTATTAACCAATCAAATTGCAGGAACAGGTGTAACGTGCAAATCAGTTTGTGTAACAAAAATAAAGTTTTTTTTTTAAAAAATGCTAATATCTTAAGAATTCGACTATGAAACTACCTTTGACATTCTAACAAAAAAAATTCCTTGCTAAATTTTGCATATATTAGACACCTTGCTAAAATCCCAGGCCTCACCCTAACCCTAAAGTAAATAAAATTAACTTTTTTTGTTTTATCGTTATTGGTTAATTACTTACCGGTGATGATCACCGCAGGTTATACGTAGTTAATTCAAAAATAAATACATAAAATAAATAAAAAAATTAAAAAAAACAAACCAAAATAAATACACAAAATAATAAACAAAAATTAGGATAAAAAATGGAGGTTTGCTATTTATCGCCTGCGGTGATCATTGCCAGCGTCATGTGATCGAGTTCGACCAATAAAAATTAATAAATTTTTAATTTATCTTTATTTAATTTATTTCAGTATTTATAGAAAATATTATTAATTTTTATTAAATTTGAATCATATTTACATAATGAACGTAATAATCATTGCGTGACAAATATAAATCACGACAGATTATTATTACTAAGCCCATCCTAAATTTTCACCCTTACCCTAACCTTAACTAAATTCTACACCACGCAACCACGCGGATGTTAGTATATGGATGAAAGTACCAACTAACGGAACTATAACAATTACGAAATGCACTGAAACTGTTACCTGAAAGCCAAAAAGAAAAACGCGTAAGTTAGTAGCGGTAGTAAACGAATCGAAACCGAACTAAGCCCATCCTAAATTTCACCCTAACCCTAACCCTAACTAAATTCTACACTACGTAACCTTAACTAACTAACCTTAACTAGAGAAACAAAACTGTTTCCTAAAAACCCCAAAAAGAGAAATGCGAAAGTTAGTAACGATAGTAAACGAATCGAAACCGAACTAAGCCCATCCTAAATTTCACTCTAACCCTAACCCTAACTAAATTCTATACCACGTAACCAACCTTAATTAGAGAAACAAAACCGTTTTCTGAAAACCCCAAAAAAAGAAACGCGAAAATTAGTAGCGATAGTAAACGAAATGAAACTGAACTAAAGACGAAATCAATAAAAGATGGTCCAAATGGACGAAGCATCGACTAATGCACCAGCCATTACCTGAAAGACCTAAAAAAGAAAATTATAAAAATAAAACGAAAAGAAAAAACACCGAACAAAAGTGTTCATGAAGAAAGACGTATTAAAATGAACGAAGCACTGACTAATGACACCAGCAACATATACCA
>QKWP01003249.1:14857-29697 GCA_003550325.1 Gigaspora rosea | reverse complement strand
TTGCACACTGCTTCACGCCCAAAGTAAGGGATCTCAGGAGCCGTGTGATTGTTACTCTATCGGAATTAAAGAAGGCTTCCGGTACTGTAACAACAACAATCATACAATATGTCTACTTGATATACTTCCAATTCTAAATGGATTAGTCTTTCTGTTCGGTGAGTATATTTACATTTTTTGCCTTCGGGTAAAACTTTTATTAATTCTACTTTGTATTTACATTGTTCTAACCGTCGGACCACGCTTTTCGTTCTTCCAATTTTGTATAGATGACCCGATTTTGTGTCTTTAACTATTATTATATCAATTAGTAATTTGTTTATGAAATTTGCCATAAGTCAAAAAATTAAAATCACAAACCTTATAAATATATATGTAACCGGGCTCGTCATATAATGAAATATCCTTGATTATTTCAACGCGCAAAGTTTCTTCGGTCTTTTGTGAAACGTTTTCCTCAGTGTAATCTATAAATGATCCAATCGTAAACCATTCGTTAGAGACTATTAAAAAAAGATACCTTTACAACAAAAAAAAATATAGTAAATACCATCAAAATTAATATAATTATCACACGGCTTTCCGGGGATCTAGAGAAATTGCTTCGGATTTTTTCTACAAAATAATATTAAAACATGTTTATTAATATCAATCTAAATACGCTGCTTCAAATTAGATTATCATTGTTCAGCAAATAAGTAACTATGCCGCAAGAACATCTACATATGAGATATCTACAGTAACGTCTCACTTTAATATGTCCCGCAAGACAGCGATGTCACATCGTGCTAGAGCTCATAGTACGTGTGGTATACACTATCAAATTTATTATATCACATATTGATCCCTACGAGTGAGGTAGTGGTAATTTCTACACATCGCAAAATACGAGATCTCGGTGAATGAATACTATCTAAATATGATATGTCACCTATAAATGAGGTTACAACTGAAAAAATACTATGTATTGCTGGGTACAATATTATTTACATCATTACATATTATAGAAAACATATGTTTATATGATATAATAAACTTAACTTTTCTCGTTTCTCTTAGCAACTCTAAATAAACTTGAACGCTTATTTTTCCACATACTAGCTTTGTTTCGAGCCAACTCGTGAAGATTTCTTTTTTTACAATTAAAGGAAACTTATGGGAACGTCCTCCTTTGTTGTTTAAATAGTCTAAAAAACTATCTATATTCCATTTTTGGTGGGCTTCAAAATATTTTCCTGCCAGTTTATACGACTTTTTTTCTTTTCCATTTAGTTCTTCACCTGAAAGCTTTAGCGGATAGTTGTTTTTCGGTGGCGTTTTTAATAATTCGTGTAAAAAGAAAATTGCGTTATAGTATATATAGTGATGCAATAATCTAAAAAAAAATATTCTCGTGGTGGCAATCCAAATTGAGCACATCTCAAAAGAAATATTCTTGGTGATATTCCAAATAGGTAAAATTGAAAAAAAAACGTGCAACAGAGTCATGTTTGAGACTCTCCTTTGAAGAAGAATGTGTTTTAAAACCTGTTTTAGATATATTATTTGCCGGTCACATATGTTTACAGTATACTGTATCTATATTAGCCAATTAAAAATAAGGGTATATTAGATCCCGAGACCCCACCTTCTAAGAAATTAGGTAATTTCTGTTTACTCCCTTAGCTAACTGCACTAAAACTTATACAATTTTTGTATAATATGAAGCTTGGTGCATAACTTATATATGGAATAGGTATTGTAAACGAATCGTGATATCTTTTAATTATCAGAATCATGCAATATTTACACCATTCGATTCGTCTCAGTAGGAAGAATCAAATGATATCCAAATTATTCATTTCTGATCATTAGGTCATGAAATGTCACCATATCAATATCTACTTCGTATATCTTTATTATGCAGTAATTAATTACGACTAAAAAGATTGATAAACTGGACTTTAAACTATTCATACCATATCTATTTCAAAAGATCCATGTAAAACATGTAAACTTGCCAAATTAATAACCTGACACATATACGTGTCCTAAAGAAAAAAATGTTATAGCAAATCAATAATTTATCACAACGTAGCAAAAATAAATCATGTATTTCTGCACTTGAAATATGAGTGTGACAAAATGCGAAATCACAGTATATCCGCTTTTACTCAAGTACATATTTTTCTAAAAAATTAGGAAAATAATTATGTTCATGCTTATTGATTTAAATTATCATCTCTATTAGTAATGGCGCGTTATGGGTCATCTCTATTAATAATGACGCGCGTTATGGTCTCTATTAGTAATGACGCGTTATGAGTTGGGTCATCTCTATTAGTAATGACGCGTTAAATCTATTCTCCATTTTTAATTATTACATAAAAGAATAACCACATTCCAGATTCGAACTTATGTCTTTTAGAATAGGTAGAGTTCTAAAAACTTTTTCGAATTTTGATATTTATAATAAAATATATATCCAGTTTTATGAATAATATAATGGGAAAAACATATTTAGAAGTGCAACCAGTTATTTGTGAAGAATAAACACGTTAAATTTTAAACTTAGGCGTTTAATTGAAAAAGGACAAAGAAGCCATACCTATACAAAATTGAAGATGAATACTTGAAAAATATAAGAGAAAAAGAAATTTCCAAAAAAAGGATAAAAAAAAAAAAAAAAAAGTAACATTCGATAAAGAATAGAATCTTACTTAAATGTGACGTATTTTAATATACATCTGTAATATATACATGAGTTTGATAACATGCATGCAATATTTTATATCCTGAATTTTAACTTAATGATATATCTCTTGATGAGATTATTTTTAAATTGTATCCGTCGTGAACTTTGAATTTATTACTTTGGTAAATTCAACTTTGCGGAAGCTGCATCATCCAAGAACCAATATAATTTACCATTTACGGGCTTGACCAATTGAGATGGAAGATTACTACCAGGATCCTCAAATATTTGATGTAAAATATCTTGCTTTCCAGAACCTGTGGCAACAAATGCCACATTACGTGCATGATTAACTACTGGTAATGTTAATGTGACCCTTTTAGGTGGAGGTTTAGGTGAATCTCCAATATATACCACCCACAAGTCTTTCTCATCAAGAAGTGGATGTCCTGGAAATAAGGAACAAGTATGTCCATCTGGTCCGACTCCTAAAAGTAATAAATCAAATAATGGAAATTTGATGGAACTTGCTTTCGCAAAAACATCAATTAGTTGTTGTTCATATTCTAAAGAAACTGGATCAGTCGCTTCTTCATTTTTCGGTTCATTTTCTGATGCGAGTTCAGGTTTAATAGTATGGATTTTTTCTGGCGGAATCGGAACATGATCAAATAATTCTTTTTTACAAACAAAGTAATTTGAATCTTCATGGTCTAATGGAACAATCCTTAATAGTTAAAAGAAACCTTGCATTAGATTTATTTTGTTAGTGAGTTTGAAAAAAGTAATTTTATAAATAATATTTTCTTACCTTTCGTCACAGAAAAATACTTCCCATTTATCCCATTTAATATCCTTCCTATGCTTCAAGTCTGCGCCAAGCAATTTGGGTAACGACCCACCGGAAATGCCTACCGTAAACCTATCATGCGCTTCGATAGATTTCGCAGACAATTCAGTAACAAGGTTCGCGAGTGATACAGAAAGTTCATTAGATGTTGCAAACGATCTAACGATTGGGTGCACCATCCTACGGAGAAGTTTTAAACCCCATTTATTAAATGTTTAGTATGAGGTATTAGAAAATTATGTGTCAATTTTATAACTCAAATTATATATGAAATATTTTTTATTTTTCTAGAAAAGTTTCTTATCATTATTAATTTAAACGGAACATGTACATAATTCCTGCCTTTTCTATCTAACAATCATTATATATAATTTCTATTTTATCTGATAATGATTATTAATACCTAGATTTCTTACATCGTACGTACCTAAACGAATTTTATCTTACAGATTATCGGAAAGGCAGCCTTACATATGCACATACATGGACTATTAATATGACCATGGTTGCACAATCTATCCCGGTTTGGTATTATTAGTCAACCCAAGCCTACTAAGACATTCAACGATTTAGTTAATTTGGTGGGTTATTTCCCCCCTGATAATAATTTTCTTTTACTATGTTCGGCAAGTGCAATTATGAAAATTTTACCAAAGTAAAGGTACTCGATCCTTTATCTGCAAGGTCCCAGTGTACAAACTCTATTAACTATGTTACTCAATTAGCATTTGCATATTTAATCAGCAAAAAAAAAAAACGGATCTTAGTTATCACATACATTAATTATTTCGAATTAATCTTCTCTATTAATGGTGACCTAACCATGGAAAAAGTCCAAGATTTTGATAAATCTCGTCGTTTAATTATAATATCATTTTGGGTGGTAATATTAATTGGTCTTCCTTTATGGTGGAAGACTACTGAAGTGTATCGAGCTCAACTTCCGTTCACGGAAATAGAGGAATGGTCTAAATGGGAGGTAAATCTGTTTTTTTTGATAATTAATCCATATAAACCACACTTTTTCTGACTATCATTTAATATTTATAGGCTTTCGACCTAGATTTTCCCACTACTTTTATTTTACATATCGCAGATGTGGAATCGGATGTGAATGATTATAACACTTTTGCTAACATGATAGAAAATTCAATTATGTCAAAATACAATTCAAATAATAATGATACTGGTTATCCTAAATCTATTAGTTTTCCAATTAAGATTGAAGTAGTTAAATGGAATGCTTGGATGAATGTTAGCAAAGAAGGTAAACTTTATAATAATGGTTTATTTTAAAATTAATACACAGTTTAAATAATTTTAATATTTTAAATTAGGTTTCAATTCTGATTTATTAACTTTTTTGGTCAATAAAAATGGTCAATATGGCTTTTACATTTTACCGGGAAATAATTCAAAAACTAGAGTATTGGTTGGAAATCAAAGGCAAGCAATTGTTGAAATAGGGAATTGGAATATTGGCAAGTATTTTATTTTACTTGATATGCTTATATTATTTCTGATATATTAATAAAATTTTTTGTTTTTGCTAAGATAGACGAAATTAAAAATATTATCTCCAACATTATCTTGAGTTTATTTTTACCTGAGCAAGCTGCCATAAAGAAATTCATAAGAGAGCCATCTACTGAAGCAAAGGTTGGTTACATTAGTACAGATATGATATTTTTTTTTTTAGAAACTATTTCACAGTTAGTTTTATCTTTGTTGGTCATCTTTATAGGTAGATGTTGATAGTATGAGAACAATGAAATATTCTCCAATGTATCAAGTAACCTTTAGTCTCATGAATGGTGATCCTTCAACTTTACTTGTGGATTGGGATATCAAGCAAGCAGTTGTCAAATATTTAAAGCCATTTGTCGACAAAATTTCAATTATTTCCAATTTGACTGTAGATTCACAAATTCAACATTATTCACGATTGACTTTTGAGCCACAGAAAAATTTACATAATGATAAAAACTACTTTTATCTTACACCAGATTTATTGCCTCATTTTATTAATGCAGCAGAATGGAATCTTGGTATCTAAATTTTTTAATGTTTTACTTGTATATCCTGTGTCATCAATTATATTAATATTAAATTTTAAATATTCATTTGAAGCCTCTGCTGTATCATCTTATCCAACACTCAATTTTATTTTGTATGCTCCTTCCAAGAATCAAAGTCCATTATACATTAAAGATTCAAAAGGTAATTTTAGAAATAATGCTCATTGATATTGATTTATATAAAATTTAATTATTTTATTTATTTTTAGAAAATATTATAGAAAATAATGCTTTTCTAATACCAAGATGGGGTGGTGTAATCATTAATAATCCAGATCAGTCTGTGGGAACTCATATGTTTACCTTTGATGAATTAAAGTCTGTTATGTCCATATTTATTATGCAACTAAGAGGGTTACTTGGAGTTCAAGATGTTTGGTTGGAGGCCAGATCTGTATTGGTAACATAACAAACGATTTTCTTTAATTCTTTATAATGAATATATTGTGATTATCTATATTATTTATAATTACTTAGGATTCATCAATAAATGTTGATTTTATGCCCACACCGAACACAGCTATTACAATTTGGGAACTTGATAGCCTTGTACGAAGGCGCATTGCTGAAAACATTGTTTCAACAATTTCAACCTTGAAATCATTATCTCAATTGGTTGCAGAGATTCCAAATATGGTAGTACTTGATCATATACAAACAGAGGTATTGCTCTTTAAAATAATTATTAATTTGTCTTTTTAAATATTATACTAATTATAATTTTTCAATTATTCTAGGTTTTGTTAGCACTGGATAGCTTAAAAAAGGTAAAGGTTTCTTTTACATATATTATTTTTCTGTTATAATAATTATTGCTAAATTTAATCTCTTTTTTAATATTTTTAGTCATGTATAAGTTTGCATACTGGGCAGTATGAAATAGCTTTGCAACATGCAAAAAAAGCAATAGAAAGGGCTGAATCTGCATTTTTTGATCCCACAATGGTGTCAATGCTTTATTTTCCAGATGAACATAAATATGCTATTTATATGCCTTTATTTGTGCCTATTTCAGTACCATTACTTATGGCACTTCTAAAAGAACTAAAAGAGCTTAAAGAATTGAAAACAAAAAATAAAAAGAAAGAATAAATTATATTAGTATATATGTATATAGTCAATACTAATTTATTAATAAAAGATTGATGTATATTATTTTATCAAATAAAATATTTTAAAAAAAATATTATTAGGAACATAAGTAAAAAATTAAGCCTGGTTAAGAATTATTTGAGTAATCCACAAATATACAGTACTTGTTAACTAGTGTTTTCAAAAAGTGGAGATAATTCAAATAAAAAATGAACTAAGATTTTTTATATTATTTCAATTTATAATATAAATTTATATATTTAATTTAAAAGTATTGATAAATATATAAAATTGTATAAAATTGTTAATTTTTAAATTTATATCATATATTTTAACCAAAATATCTAAACTTTGAATTTTAATAGTTAGCTAAATTAAGCCAAATCACCTAAATAACTTTTAATAATAATAAACTATTATTTTTACCAGATAATAGCTTATAAATAATAAATAATCCAGTGCTAAATTTTGTAAAGTGCATTTAATCTATCAAAAATAAACCTTTTGTATAAAATTTTTTTTATAATATACAAGTTTTTACTTTTTTAAAAATAAAAATGCTAACATTCTGTAATTGAAATTATAAATTTTTTATTTTTGATATATAACCATATTAAGCATATTACTAGTAGTATAAAATTGTTTATTAAAAAATAATTTATCTACTATTATACTAAATAACTAATACTAGTAAAATGGAGCCCATTTAAAGTCCAAAGAACAAATATAAAATATTATATCTGATCTAGCCAATAAGTATCAGTTATTGTTTTAATTGTTTTTTATATTATACCTGGCCTAGCTAATCAGAATTCAGGATTTGTTAATATACAGATAGGCCCTCAGAAGTAGAAACCAAGGAATTTGACTATTTTTTGAAAATTGACCTGTTTGATTGATCAGGTGTAAATTTTTTTTTTTTAATTCGGCAATTATGCCAGTACTTTATTAGGTTTATATAATTAACGCTAAGGTTTTATACAAGTTAGGGCTGAAGCCTACCTAAATTTTAAATACTGACTAACCCGGCTCTTTGTGACTAAAGTCCAAATTACCCATGTTCAATCTGCTATAGTAAACTTTAACTCCATATCAAGTCTTCTGCATGACTGCTTAATATATTACTGTTTAGTGTTTACGTCCTAACTTATTATGATTGCCTACTTTTTTCCTAAACCTTCTTCTCCAAGCTTCTCGAGCAGAAGGATTCAAATTCCAACTAACTAAGAAAAATAAAACATATCAAGAAAATAAAAAAGGAGATAAAAAAGAGGGGTAATACTAAAGACTAAACAAAATTCAAAATAAATTCAAAAAAGAAAAAGAAAAACTGAAGAAAAAGGCAGAAAAAAAGAAACAATCTATGCTAAGTACACTATTATAGCCCGTGCCAGGCATAAACAAAAACTATATAACAACTGCAACAATTGTATATCTCTATTGTAAAGCTTCGCTTTAATATTAATAGACCCTTCCAACAAATGTTTCATTTCAAATATCTCTTTTCACCATAGACGTAAGATCCTTGTCACGTGGAGTAGCGATGTGTTGTCCAAAACAAACACGTGGTTGCATTCTACTGAGTTTATCCGAAAATGGAAACTGTAAACAATGTCAAACTTTTACCGGGAGTAAGCTAAATCGCCCATTTTTCAGAAAAATTTGAAGAAAAAAGGGAGTGGAGCGAAAGCAAGAAGGGAGTCACTTGTATCAAACTTGAAGGAACGTGAGTTCAGAAAACTCATTTTCTTGTTATTCCCTACTGTTTTACCACAGGATACTTCGTCGACGGAGAGAAACTCATACCCCTACTAAAATTTCTCGTACAAGAGCACCACCTGCCAGTTATCTTGTAAAAGGACGCTTCTGGTTTGCATGTCGAATATACAAAGGAGTCCTCCAGCCCAATTGACCTTTGTAAGAACCGTATTTCTATGTTGTCCTACTATACTTTATGTATAGGCAACTCTCTAACAAGAAAAATTTTTGTTTTCTTTCGGTAGGAAAATTTGGTCCAAGTGATCGTCAGAAAGAGTTCTATTTGAATATATGATCAGGTGTAAAATTTTAGGCCCAATCTTTTTTACTTAATAATGAAAGTCTAATTACTTAATAAATTTTTGCAATACAACGATTAAAAGCTTTTGATGCTATAATCTAAAAATAGATTTATTGAGATTTACCGATAGTAATACAGATCTACAGATCTAATAATCCTGTTTAAACAGGTTTGTTAATCATGAATAATCTAATTTTAGATTGTTTTGATTTTGTGTAACAAAATAGTTTTTGCTGATTTTCTCAAAACCTGTGATTGGCCAAATTCCCTGGTTTCTACTTTTGAGGGCCCAGATATTGGGTGTACTATTGCTCTATCTGTAAGTGTTTTCAGACAAATATAATATAATTTGATTATATAATACAGTTGATATTGTCTCAATGCATACTATCTAAATGCATATACTATTCAATTGCATTATAAATGCATATACTGTTTAATTATATACTATTTTCATTTCCCAACAGAGTTACTAATTATAAATGCATAATTTTTCTAATTGCATAATGCATAAAGAATTTTTTATTTTTTATTAATAAAATATAACTTAATTGCATAAAAATATTTTAAAAAAATTAAATTTAAATATAACAGTCAAAGGACATGTCCACATGTAATAGCTTAGAATATAGTTACTTAAAAATCAAATGAGTTGACTTATCCAATTTTATATGTAAAATTATACAAAAAAATCGAGATTACTAAAACGCACCACTGGTGTTCAATACCACAATGATTTTTACCAATCAAATTTTTTAAATGCAGTGTAACGTAAAATTAGGTGTAACATAAAATTTTTGTTTTGTTTAAAAAATACCTTCTAACTCAAAATTTTATATATAAACTCATCTTTTTTTTTAAAAAAAACACCCATGTGAAATTTTACTATATACTATGCCTCACCCTAATCCTAACTATTAACTCTAACTTAATATTTATTAGTTTTAACTTTTGTTTATTTTTTTTTGTTTATTTTTTGATATTGATCTTCATACTGGTGTTGAACACTAGTTAGGGTTCCGCAATTTGATTTGATCTTCAAATATTTGAATCAAATATTTGATCAAATTCAAATTCAAATTTAACTATATTTGATTTGATCAAACTCAAATATGGCCAAATTTGATTTGATTTGACAAATATTTGATTTGATTTGAAAATTACTATTAAAAATTCAAATTCAAATCAAATTCAAATTCAAATATTTGAATCAAATCAAATTCAAATCAGGGTCAATTTGATTTGATCAAATTCAAATTGATCCAATATTTGATTTGATTTGAATTTGAGGAACCCTAACACCAGTGGTGCATTTTAACAATTTGAAAAAAATTATTTAAATTGAATTTATTTAAAAGTATATATATAAAAAGGATTTAGATAAATTTAGCAGGTTGCGATATCGCAGGTTAATATTTAAAAAAAATTAAAATGATTATTAGTTAGGGTTAGGGTCCGAACTAGTATTAATATTAGGTTAGAAAGTGCATATATATATGCAAAATTAAGTGCTAAAAAATTTAATTAGAAGCACAAGACTAGTTTACTTAATGAAATTTCAAGTTATTTAAAATTTTTGAATTTTTTGTAATTTTTCCTAATTTTTCGTTTGCTTTGTTACACAAGATCCTGTGATATAATTGGCCAATCATATTAACCTGCAATATAGCAACCTGTGATATAGCAACCTGCGATATTCAGCAACCTCCTATAAAAATTTCTTTAAATTTTAATATATATTTTTTGGCATTTGTTTAAAGTTTTAGTTCTTAATTTAAAGCAAAGAAATGGAAGTCTTCCACTAAAGTTGATCAATTCTTTACTATGCTCTTTAAGTCAAATGAGTGACTTACCCCAGAATTGGCATTGGACAATGTCCAAATAAATTTAATTGAACATTTGGACATTTGGACATAGTCCAAATGTCCAAAAAATTTTTTGGACCTTCAGGTATTGAACAATATCCAAATAAATTGTAAAATTATTGGACATATGTTCAAATTGTCAATTGGACATATATCCAATTGTTCAATAATTTTTATTGGACAATTTTAATAATATGGCGGCAAAAGTTGGAACTAGATTACCCCTCTCTTTTGGTCAAAAAACTCAAAAACGTCTTTAATCTAAAAATAAGCTACCTCACGATTAATAATAGTTGCTACATAGTAAAGTTCAAACTTTACTATGCAAATCGATTAAAGTCACTTAAGTAAACTTCTTCAAATAATCAAAATACACTTACTCTAAAATTTTTATTAATATTGGAAAAGTTTTTATTATTGACTTTTGATTTTTACGTTCTATGAAAAAATTAAAATTTTTTAAAAAAATATATTTGACGAACGTAACAGGTAAAAATCAAAAGTCAAATAATAAAAAGTTCTCTAATCCTAGTAAACATTTTAAAGTAAGTGTATTTTGATCTCCTGAATAAGTTTACTTAAGTGACTTTAATCAATTCACATAGTAAAATTTAGACTTTACTATGTAGCAACTATCTGCGATTACCGGTAACCAAAAATCGATTATATCTGAAATAAGCTATCCCGTTTTCTTTATAATATACCTTTATTTTAAAATTAAAAATAAAATCAACTATTGTTATTATTCTTTATGAAATACAATTATTTTATAGTTTCTAAAACTCTGTTTAATCAAATCTAGATGAGTTTTAACCACTCTAGTAGGTTTAGGTTGCAGATAAATTAGGTAGAAATTAAATAACTCTATCTATAGTATGAGTCTTAATTCTTGTATAATTAATAATTGTAATCTGAGAAACCCATGAGGAATCTTACACATTTTATTAATAAAGATAAAGGCAAAACCTCACCTTAACACCAAAAAAAAATAAAAATAAAAATAAAAAAATAAAAAAAAATAAAACTCTGTTTGATTAATCATATTTCATTAGCCAATATCAAATGTATATATTGTAAGAAAAATAGAATATAAGTTGATTTAGTAGCATGAATATATATGTACATATGTATATTTTTTATAATAATAATAATTATTATTATCATCAGTATACTTTTTAATTATACTATAAATTAAAGATATTTTGTATTAGTAAATATTGGCCAGAATTAAGTTTAATTTAGGCCAAGATTAAACTAATTTTTTTTTAATGTCCAATAAAAAAAGTTACTATGTCCAATCAAAATTATTTGGGCAATTGGACATTGTCCAAATGTCCAAATGTTCAATATTATAACATGCTATCCCTGACTTACTCTATATAATAATATAATTGTTTCACATAAAAACTCTTCCCATTGATTACTTGTTCAAATTTTCGAACAAAAAAAAACCAAAAATTTTTTTAGTAAAAGATAAAGTAGCTATAGTACTGGTTTTTATAAAGGTCAACTCTTTTTTGTCATCCTTGGGGCTCTTTTATATATTCGGCATGCAAGCCAGAAGCATCAGTTATACAAGATAGCCAGCAGTGAGTGCTCTTGATACAAAAAATTCTGGTGAAAGTTTTCCATTTGTCGATGAAAGTGATATAGCTGGCTAGATGATGAACCAAAAAATAAGTTTTTCAATACTTTCCTTAAGGTTATTTAGTAACAAAAACATAAAGACCATATACCTGTTATCATATTCTTGCTTGAAGCTCTTTTTTCTGGAATTTTGAATGAAAAGTGAGAAATCCGGTATATCCTCTCCAAAAAATCAGCATTGTTGTTCCTATCCTAATCAGAAAAAAGCTATGCAAGTTGATAAACAGGAACAGACGCATAAATGAAATATGGCACAGTAGAGTAGACAAATCTGTGGAAACAAATTCTAAAATGTTCTTTTATATATATGAGGAGTGCCATTTATCACCTGATTTTTTAGGTAGGTGGGGGTAAAGCAATTATCAGGTCCTATATATAATATAATATATATAATATATAAATATACATTTATATATATTATTATATATATATGGTGCTCCAAGTCACTTCTCATCAAATTCTGATTGCTTTTTTAAAATCTTATAACTATAAAATCTAAAGATTTATTTAATAATTAACCAATAAAAATAAATCTTTATCTTTAGCTCTATCAAACTTATCGGTTAAAATTTTTTAAAAAGTTCAAATATCAAAATTATATGACATTAAAATTTAAAAAATTTATACAATTTATTATGTGAGCTATAAAATTGGCGCCTTGTTGTTACATATAATTTACATCAAAATTGGCGTCACATATATTCAATCTACATAAAATTGGTGCAAAAACGATAAATTAGTTCTTAACTAGTTCTAGATCTTTGTAAGACCAAACTAATAGCATTAGCATCAATTAAATCAGTCTGAATATCTTTATTCTATAATAATTTTTGCCCTTCACAACATATGTATGTACGTACTATGTTTAGTGTCAATATATCACGAAATTTTTTAAAGTGATACATAACAATTATAATTGGCATAATCGATTATAATCGATTAATTTAATTGATTATAATTGTTTGAGGGATTATTAATCGATTACTAACTCCAACCGATTATAATCGATTATCGATATAATTGATTTTAATTGGTAATAATCGATAATATAAAAATTCGATTAATATCAATAGTTTAAAAATTCGCAAATTTTAGCTAAATTTTGAAACTAGTTTTTTCGATAACTAACAATTTGAATTAGCTCAAATTTTTACTGTAAATAGTATCGGTATCAGACTATAACACTAAAATTTCAGCAAATTTGACCTGGTAGTTCTTGAGTAATTGCTTGCATACGATAGTTAATTTTTTTAAAAAAATTGACTATTGTATACAAACAATTACTCAAGAACTACCAGATCAAATTTGCTGAAATTTTAGTATGTTATAGTCTGATATCGATACTATTTACAGTAAAAATTTGAACTAATTCTAATTGTTAATTATCGAGAATTCAGTTTTAAATTTAAGCTAAAATTTGCGAGTTTTGATTACAAATTTTTATATCTAGCCAAATCTAAATTTGGCGCATCTTGGATATATCTAGCCAAATTTGGCATACCTTGAATATATCCAGCCAAATTTGGCACATTTGATGAGAAGTGACTTGGAGCACCATATAATTTTTAATATTGAATAGCTTGACCTGCGAGTCAATAGCGTAAGTGGTTACGCTCCCAGGTCCCCAAACGTAAGGTCGCCAGTTCAAGCCCTACTAGGAACATTAATTCTACATGGAGTCACAAGATGGACGGGCTGAACGAGGATGCTAGGACCGCGTGCGGGTACATAACCACATTTGAAAGCTCTATAAAAGATATGACATATAAAAATAGAACCTCTAGTGAAGATCCGAACAAAAAAGGAAATAATGAATACTCCTGGTGAAATTCCAGTGGAACAAAATGAATACTTCCGGTAGAATTCCGGTTGAACAAAGGATACTTCTGGTAGAATTCCGGTTGCAAGGTATAAACTCAGTGTTAGACACCAAAATTAGAAAAGTCCCACGAGGAAAAACCTGACCTGTTCCAAACTCAGAAGGGAGTACCTGGGACAGACGAAAAAAGGACCTACACAAGCATATCAGCGGAGTAAACTAACTCCTTAAAGTTGATCTAAAAGACTATGGTTGGGGCGCACTGAATGACGGACCAGCTGGACTCAGCCAGGAAAACCGGATGAAGGAGGAGTAGAATAGGATAGACTTCGTAGGACAGAATTAAAAATAGAAATAGAATATGTAATGAGAATGTAGGGGCCCGTTGGGTCTATATGACCAATGACTAGTGCTCCTACAGACCGGACTCGAACCAGACTTTAGTCAAGTCTGAGTCTGGTCTGATTTTCAAACCGGACTCAGACTTTTATATTCAGACTTTTTAGTCAAGTCTGAGTCTGGTCTGGGTCTGGTCCGAAGTCTGCAGACTGGTCTGAGTCTAAATATATTTATACGTATTTTTTGGCGCTGAGCAAGTTTACTTAGTGCATTTTGTTAGAATAAATTAGTAAAATTTTATGAATCATAAGATTTTATAGAATTTTATTAATAAAATTTTATAAAATCTTATAATTCACAAATATTTATTAATTAATTCTAACAAAATGCACTAAGTAAACTTGTTCAGCACCTAAA
>QKWP01003248.1:0-29698 GCA_003550325.1 Gigaspora rosea | reverse complement strand
CGGTTGGATGTCAGACATAGGTTCTGGGCGGTTCTCAGGATGAGACGCCATAGTTGAGAGGAAGTTTTGGAATACTTCCGGTGTCGAAAGTATAGGTGTTCCTTTTCTTTTACTTATATTTACTTATAGTAGCAAGTAGCTAATGGGATGGGATAGTTCGTTCCCTGGCCCTTAGGGCGACTTTAATTAATAATACTAGACTGAAAAACTTTTCCGCTATTGTTTATTTGTTTGTTTATGTGATTTACAGGATGTACCGGAAAGAGTTTTTAATTAAAAATGGTAATATTATTGTTATTCTTTTCTGCATGTAATAATATACAATTTAATAAATAATAAAGAGCAAGGTCTTGGTTATAAAACAGTAAAAAAAACAAGACAAGTAACAAAAGACAATAAACTCAAATAAAAATCTTACCAATACTAAATAGTAATTTCATATTTGTTTTATTGATACCTAAAAAAATAAGAATAAAGAAATTAGTTTAAGAAGAAAGACAAACAACAAAAAAAACAAAAAAAGCAGAAAAATCTTATTAATACAACCATGTTTGTTTTAGTATATATAAAGAGAGAAGAATTAAAAAGTTAGTAATATCATATATTTATAGGGTGAAGTCAATAGAAATGGGACAAATCTATATAATAAATTTGTCCATTTCTATTAACTCCACCCCATATATAAAAGTTTAAATTTTACTAAGTAAATCTCAAAAGTGCTATTAAATAAAGTTGTTTAAAACATAAATACATTTATAGTAAAAATTTGGTATCATTTGAACAACTTTTTATTAGTACATTTTTTAATTTTTCAAAAAATTCAACAATCCAAAAATAAGCTATTTCACATTTTCATATAATTTTTTGCCAAAAAAGGTAGCTTATTTTTGGAAATATAAGGAACAAAAAAAATAAAAAACTAGAATTAGTCTTACCAATGCTACCTGGTTTTATCTATAATTTCATATAAACTATACAAAAGACACTACAAGAAAGATCTATACAATAGGCACAAGATTATATAAATAATAACACATAAAAATTCAAACAAATGAAGATCTATGATAAACATAAGACCAAATAAAAATATAAAACAGATGTAAAGATCACATACAAGATCACATGAAAAACTTTTTATAAGAATACTAGCAAAGTACAAAACTATTTCACAAGATTACCAGAGAACTCACTAGAGGACCCTGGATATCTAGTATAGAGGTCATACTTGTGTTTTTTTAGCAAAAACCCCTGAAATTTGAGAAGCAAAAAACAGTTTTTGCCAATTATCTTGGCATCCAGTGGACCAATTTGGACAAAGTTTTTTTTAAAATGAAGCTCTTAGTGAGGCGCATCTAACAAAAAAAGTTCATTCAATTCTGATTACTAGATCAAAAGTTATTTAAACAAATGTTGTTTTTAGCAAATTGGACCAAAATTGGCCAAAATCCAGTTATGACCTATATGAGAGATATCCAGGTCCTCTCTCTAGTAACATTACTGAATAACAACACCAATAGCAACACTAACTATAGCACCAACAATGATACTGAATAATAACAACAATAGCAACACAATTGTAGCACTAATTCAATGCCAATAATAAAAGGACAGGCAAAGAATAAAGAAATTATATAATTAAAAGTTCATATGTTAATCCAATTGCCAATACAAGATTACTTTGCATTGCCAAATCCAGATAGATAAGTATAGATCATCTTTGATCAGTTTTTTTAATTTTTTTTTAATTTTTTTTTTTTTTGCTTTTTTTCACTTTTACTTATTTTTTTATTTATTTATTTGGCTTGGCTAAAAGGCCAGAGATATATAAGTTATATATTTTTGGTTAGAAATACCTAAAAAACCTCTAATTTAAAAATAGGTTTATTAAACAAACTTTTTTTTAATTTAAATAATATTTTTTAAATCTAATTATTTATTTTAATTCGTGATCCATATACTAACCAGTGAAAATATATAGTAAAATGTGGGGAAATTTTTAAATTTCAGGAATCTGGCACTGTCAAAGCAATAGTGACTTTTTTTACTAGGCTAACCTTTCTTCTCTACTAAACAAAAGTTGTAGAGCACATTCTTGCGATTCTAATGGTAGTAAAATCATTAAAATTGGCTTAGAAGATCATAAGATATCATTAAAAAACTTTTTACAACCATATAAAGTTCCTATATAAAACAATAATATTGTTTACATAGGAACTTTATATAGTCGCAAAACCTTTTTTAATGATATATTGGAATCTACTGAGCCAATTTTAATGATTTTACCACTATTAGAATTGCAAGAATGTGCTCTACAATTTTGTTTAGTAGAGAAGAAAGGTTAGCTTAGTAAAAAAAGTCACTATTGCTCTGATAGTGCCAGATTTCTGATATTTGAAAAAACACTAATTAATTCTCCCACATTTTACTATATATTTTCACTGGCTGGTATATAAATCACAAATTAATTTTTTTTAATTATTTAATTTAGAATTAATTAACATTCACTATTAGTGAAATTTACTAGTGATCATCTATACATAATTATATATAGCAAAACAAATAAAAATTAATTCTCCTTAATATTAGAGTAAAGGTAAAGGTTAAAGATTGCTTTATATATAGTAAAATTTAGCAAGAAATTTTTTTTTTTTGTAAAAAAAATGTAGTTTCATAAACAAAATTTTTAGTTAGAAGCGATTTTTAAAAATTCTTATTTTTGTTACACAAAATTGTTTTGCATGTTACACCTGATCTTTAATTCTAATTGGATTGGTAAAATTCACTACTAGTGAGATGTTTTTTAATTAAATGATGCATTTTTAATTTTAAAAAAATTAATTTAAAAATTTTTTTTAATTTAATTAAAGTTTTACTAAAACGCATCTATGGTGTTTTACACCATGTTACATAAAACTATTAGAATAGCCAATCAAAATTTAAGATCAGGTGTAACAAAAAATTTTGTTTTTTTGTTTATTTTTTAAAAAACATTCATATCTTAAAATTTTACTTATAAAACCATCTTTGGGGCTCTAATAAAAAAATCTCTTACTAAATTTTGTATATACTAAGGGGAGGGCCAGAAATCAGCTGATTTCCTAGGGGGGCTGAAAAACTAGAAATTTAATATGAAGACCTGACTAAAATAGGGGGAGTCAAAATTTTGGCCAAAATCAAATCAGCTGATTCCTGGCAGCGCCCTAATGTCCCGATAAAATCCCAGGCCTTACCCTAACCCTAAAGTAATTAAATTTTATTTTTTTTGTAAAAATTTATTTTTTTGTTTTGTTACACGGAGTTGCAAATCTAATTTACCTATGGTGGTAAAACACCATAAGTGCGTTTTATAATAATTGTTTAATTATAATTTTTTAATTTTTTTTTTTGACAGTCTTGCCGGCGTTATTTTTTTAATGATTTATAACGACTGTAGTTGTTATTTATTTTCCACTATTACAACCCCGACTTCCCTTGGCTTTTTGCTTTCGCAATGCTCAGAAGCGACCTGTCTCACCGACCGCTGCAGTGGCCAGAAATTTTCGCAGCCAATTTTCAGACTGCTTGCGCCACGAATATTAATATTATTCGAATAATAATATTTATTCGAATAAATGATAATATTCGAATAAATAAATTTATTCGAATAATTACAATTATTCGAATAAATATTTATTCAAGTAAATATATAATTATTTTGTCTAGTATATATATTTTAAATATCTTATAATTTATATATAACTAGCATTACCCGGTGTAAAACTTGTCTATATTATAAATTTAATATATTTTAAATAAGAACATGATTTTAATATTTCGTTTGTTTATTACATTTATTTAATAGGTCGATATAAATCAATTACACATTAAACTTATACTGGCTTTCAGTTTTTTGTAAGTATATAATAATTATTATTATATTATATATATTATACATACTTGTACAGTAAGCACTTATTTTATTTTTCTATTACATACTTTACACAGTACGGAATATAATAAATAAAGTGCAAGTTGAACGCTGCGTGATAAAAAGATTATTCTATACTATTATTGTTCCAAGACATTTCTGAATTTACTTCAATTCTGAATTGAAATATTCTTTCTCGATTTTTACAGATCATGAGGGCATAGAATAATTACTTATTAATAATTGCATTTTATTTGCAATGATCTTTTTCATTATATTTATAAAGATAATTCTTTTATTGCTTCATTAGGAATAACTTGGGGATGCAAGTTTGTTATGTTGAAAATTTTACAAAATAATATGTGCTAACACCAGGCTGAGCATGATAGTCATGAAAAGACCTAGAAAAGATAAATTTTTTTTTAAGAAAAAAACATTTAGTAATTATCTTCTTATTAGATTCAGGTTAGACAAGACATCCGACCAGATTCTTGCTGATACTGAAAAACAAATGTGGATGTGTTCTATGCGGGAATGCAAAAATTATTAATTACATTGTTAAAATATATATAAATATTTGAATATATTCTTTTAATGTATGAAAAGTTAGCATTTAATATTTAGTGATTCATTTTTATTCGCGTTTATTTATTTATTTATTTATTTTTTAATTTTTTTTACTTTATTATTATTATTATTATTTTCGCTTTTTTTTTTATTAATTGATAAATGGATAGCAGTTCTAAAATGACAAATAATATTTCACAATTCACGAATAACACATGCCAATTGAGAATCAAAATAAATTTAGTAATGTGGAACATTATATAACACGTGTCAATTTAGAATCAACATAAATTCAGAAAAGATGTGAAACATCATAATAATAAGGGGTTTTAGAATTAAAATTCGTAAATCTTATTTTGATAAAACAGGAAGACGTATTTATTATCAAATAAGAGATGTACAAATCTTATTTATTTTTTAATTAAAATTCAAATACAAATACACTTATTTATATGATCTTCATTATTATAAATTATTTTATTGTTAATCGATACTGCTTCTAATATCGGTTTATTATTATTAAATAGTTTGTTAATCTGCATAATAAAAAAATTTTTACTTATTCATCAAATGGAAATCTCTAAACACCCCATTTCATTTTCTGATTTCAAAATTTTGATACACAAATAAGATTTTTTAAACTCTTATTTATTTTCTGAAATACGCCTAGATCTCTTTGTCTGACCATTATTAATGACACCTTCGAATATGTAAGTTAGAATAGAATGTACAAAATACAAACTTCATGCATAAATTATTTTTTATTTTAACAATATAGAATTACTTTATTTGATTGATGCATTGTAATATAAATAACTTATCCGGATATAACCTTATCCTTTTATTTGAATTAGGATCCAGTTATTAAATTTTGTTAAAGGTTACAACCTTTTGGATAAAGAGTTATCCAGGTACGAGCACTAACTTCAATAAGATTATTACAAGTATGGTATTATAATGATCGGTACATTTCGGTAACTGGAAATACTAGTTGAATTTTCTGATTGGTCGATAGCGTGACTGATGGACGTTTGCACCTTAATATAATAGAAATAACTAACGTTAATTCCAATTAATTAATATGAAATTCAGGTATAGTAATTGAACATATATAGAAGGACATATATAGAAATTGGGACAACTATAAATAGTAATAAATCTATATATGGTAATAACGTAGGGTAAGTATGGAAAAACAAAAGAAAAGGACAAAGGATAAAATTAGTAATAAGGTGGGACAATAGGGCGATTAGAAGTTTATGTAAGAGAAAATGATGATTATAAGGCAGGGGTAGAATAAGGAAATGAGGTAATATCGGGAATGCAGAAATATTATTATAGCAACAGTGGCTTGGAATAGCACAATGACCAATGAAAGACCTAGAGCACTGATAGTTGAATAGATTTGCTTCAAGGCTGCAAAAGCAGTGCAAGGGCAGATCCAAAAGAAGTTTACAATAATTCAAAAGCGATTTGTTAAATTGCTATTTAACTATAAAGTTTACCCTACTCATAGAAGTTTCTTATAAGTTTGATAAATTGAATTGTAGTTATACATGAAGTAAAAGTATAAGTTATTATTAGTTGAAGCATTTTAATAGTTTGGTTAGCTTAAATATATATTAAATATCATGTGCAAAGCACAGATTACTGACTAGTATACAAAAAAAATTACATTTTGATGATTATATTGAATATTATTTGAATATCATAAATTATTCGAATAGGAATTATTATTCGAATATAATGAATTATTCGAATAAAAATAAATTATTCGAATAATTATATTACTTGAATAATTCGAATAAGACAATTATTCGAATATTCATATTATTCATTGAATAATTATTTAAAAAATTTTATTCGAATATTCACCGAATACAAATATTATTTGAATAGCGATACGAATCCGAAACTCTACTCGTGATTTTGGTTATTCCAAATTGGGGTTCTGGCACAGCCCTAGTTGTCATGACCTTGATTGTCGATCACTGCCCATTCTAGGATTCTAATTTGGTCTAGCCCGGCTGGCTTTCTTAAAATTGCCGCCACTTGGATTTGAACCGGCAACCTTGCGATTTGCGACCTTGGAGCATAACCGCTATGCTATTGGACCCAAGGTATTATAATTTTTTAATTAATTTTTTTTAATTAATTAATTTTTAATTAATTAATTATTTATTTATTTGATGGTTTTTATTTTTTTATTTTAACTTAACTACTATTTTTTTAAATGATTTTTTTTTAATTTAAATATTTAATTTTTTTTATTAATTATTTATTTTATAATTAGGGCGCTGACATTTATTAGGTAATATTTTAGGGGGTGGGGGTAAGCCCCTATAGTAAATGGATATTAGGTAATAAATGTCAGCGCCCTTAGAAAAGAATTGATAAATGATTGTATTAGGAAGGTGCTATATCAGAAAAGTAATTACCATGTTGGAAAAGTGTATTGCACTAGATTTTTTATATTATATTACTTTATACTCACTCTGGTGATTTATTGAACAATTATTATCAACTCTTAAATTCTTATAGAACCTATGGCAGAGCTATGGTCAGAGAGGTATAATATATTTATTAGTTCAAATTCAAACATGTTTACAAACTTTGAATCAAATCCGAATCAAATTTTAATTATAATACAGTCAACTCCCTCTAAGTGCATGATCTTTAAGTGCAAGTTTCCTCTAAATGCAATAAATAGTGTTGGCCCAAGTTGGAACTTAAAAAATTAATGCAATTTCTTTATTCTGTAAGTGCAAGTTTTTTTTTTTAGCCAGCATATATTAAATTATTCTCTCTAATTGCAATTAATTTATTTAATTACAGATTTTTTTTATTTTACTTATTAACTTGCATTTAGAGAGAATTAATTAAATATTAAATTAGTTTTCTTTAATTGTAATTTTTCTCTAACTGCAAGATATTTCTCTGACCCATCAACTTGCACTTAGAGAGAGTTGACCAATTACAATTATAATATATGTTACATGCTAAAATATTCGATTTGGAGAATTTTTCTCTAAATGCAACTTCTCTCTACATGCAAGGTAACCCATAGGTCCCAACGAATTACACTTAGAGGGAGTTGACTGTATTTTGGGTTTGATTTAATTTGATTATTTTATATTTATTTTGAGTTTGAGTTCAAATTTTATAAAATTTATAGTTTGAGTTTGGTTTGATTTGAAGTTTGATCAAACTCAAATCAAACTCAAATCAAACCTACAGACAGGAAACACTAGCTGATATTTATATTGACAATGCTCAACGAACTTCCAACTGGTCTGTTACAGTGACTCCCAGTGCAATATCGATTGCTAAACCTTCGGAATTATCACTGTTTCAGTTCTATTAGTCTCTGTACATGTACCTTCCATCATATCCTGCTAGCTCTTAAAGTATGATTTAATAAAAAATTACTATTTTCAACCATTGATTGGCTTAGTATTAGTTTTACTAAAGATAGATTTTATATTCAACACGATTTAAAGCCCGCTTTTTAAGATTGACAGAAATCATAAATTTGGAAATCAAACATTATTTGATTTTACCGAGTACTAGATAGTGATACAAATCGAAAATCGAATTAATCGATTAGTTGTAAAGTTGACAACTAATCGATTTGAATTTTACAGACCCAACTTAGTCGATTAATCGATTAGTCGACTAATCGATTAATCGATTGGCCAACTAATTGATTAATCGACTAATTAATCGATTAGTCAATTGGTAGTTTAATCAACTGATCATATAAGAATGTCAACCCTGGCTGTTTTCAGTTGCTACCTTACGTGTATTTTACCAAGTTTCGTTTATTCAATTAAATCGATTGGTCAATCGATTAGTCAACTAATCGATAAATCGATTAGTCGATTAATCGCCAACTAATCAATTAGTTGAATAAAATCGATCGATTTGTATCACTAAATAGTTATTATTATTACCCAGCAAATTTTTACTAACAAATCTTTATCATCATGCCCTTTATATAATAAAATTTAATCCAGAAAAAGGTCTCAATTCACATTTACAATACCAACATTAGTTATTAAATAAATTACATAATACGTTGTTTTTTATTTGAAAATGTTGTAATTGACCAAAAAATAGACCTTTTATTTATAATAGATCGAAGAGAAATCATAAATAGTGAAGTTTACATTGACTATTAATTAACCAATCAGATGCAAATTATCTAAACATTGTTATTAGTCAAGTTTACTCTGCGTATTAAAAAGACAGAAATTATTTACACTAAGAGTAATAAATAATAGCTCCTTAATTATAAATTGTTAGAGTTAGATAGATAGACAGGGACGTACGTATGTACGTACTTATCTATCTATCTGACGCTTGGTTGTCACCAATTTCTAAAAGTTATAAAACTATTATGACCAAACCTATGTTGACAATTTGTAGAGGTACCCAACTCTAACTATATTTACAATTAGCATATTCAATCATTTGTCGATTATTATTATATACCTTCCAGAGATATATTTTTAGGCGACCCAAGATTAATCAAGATCCATTGTCTTTTTCTTTTTTGAGAAACAAAATATTTCGCTATCTTTATGCTTCGGTTTATTTGCCGTGTTATTTACCTCTTTCAGAGATGATAGTTTATTATGACTTGATTCTTTATGATCTTTTAAATCTTCAAAAACGGTTCCAAATACACTCCATGGGTATGATTCTTGATAATCATCATCTGTTTGATTTATTTCATTTGTATTAATTATACACCATTGAAGAGTTAAATATTCCAAATTATTTGTCGAATTATCTTCTTGTACTTTCAGGATACTCAAGTCAACTTTTGTGCTTGTCAACGATTTGATATTGGTTTTGTAAAAAGTTGTTTCTCTTAATGTATTGGAAACGAATGAAGTTACTAAAACATTACCCTTAGAAATTTCTTTACTTTTCAAATATGTTAAAGTTTGATCTCCATGAATATCAAGTTGTCCGTATGTAACCTTAATTTTTCTGAGACTATGGTGATAATATCCCTTTGGTTTGGCAAGTATGAACCACAGTATTTTTGATTCGTCTTTGCTTAAACTTTAAACGATAATATTTAATATTAGAAATTTTGATAAAATAATAACAATAATAAGGAAACAAGAATTGATTATATCGGCTATATAATGTGATCTATCAATCAGAATAGAGTAATTCTTTTAATATCCAACTCGCCTTGTTAAGACAAATAGAAGTACAAAAATTGTTCAATTCTGATTGCTGGACCGTGAGATATCAGCACCTAATGCCATATCTTTTTTTTTTTTTTAGAATTATAAATATTATACCTAGTTTTTCTATTTTTGTGTATAATTGCTCTGCAACTATATCGGCTAATGTTATCGAACCTAATCATCACATTAGGAATTGTTTCCCAATTTTCAAATTTATTCTTCTTCACAAGACATCCATAAATTTGGCATTTGTCATCGACAAGTGGTCCAGGAAATTTGATAGTTACCGTGGTTTGATTATCTTGATGGAGTGATGTTTTTCCATTAAAAACGAGACGATATTTATCGCTTAAGATAGATTCAATATCTTTTTGTTGTGATTCTGTTAAAATTTTATATATCGGAATCCAATCTTCATAAAAAATAACTTTCCAATTATTAGGATTATTTGATTGAGTTTTACGCCACTCTTCAAGTTCATCTCGTTTAATAATTTTATTGTTATCGTCTACGAAAAAAGTTGTATCTATGTCTTGGTTCTTTTTACCCCAATCAGTTAACATCTTTATGGCTTGTGTACTGAAATTTTCGAAATCATCCCCTTGTTTCTTAATAGTGTTATTAGGAATATTAAAGGAATCGTACACTCCGGTCAATTTTCTGCCTAAGGTTAAGGTTTCAGGAATTAAAAGTCCATAGGTATTATTAAATAATTCGCAAAGGTTTATAAATGGTTCATCACTTCTAAGAGCTTCATCTACCGCGTTAGAAAGCTGCTCTGACGGTTTGATGATTGATTTAAAAGAGATTTTGATTGCATTAAAAATGATTTGACAATAGACAGTCTTAGAAAGTTTGCTTTCTAACTCTCGGAAATGTTCTAAAGTATGATTGTCAATAAAGGGAACTTCACTGAAATTCAATTCATCTTTTTCCTTTAAGCCATTATATAATGAATATGCTATTTGCCGAGTTTGGGGTTGATACAATAAAATTGTAATAGTATCGTTAATTGGTGTGATTGTAGGGTCTTTTATATAATTAAACCCGATCTTATCACCATGTCCTAATTTTGAGCGTTGTGGAAGTATACCATATTCTAAAGAAAGGTCATGAATCCAGTCTCGCATATATAACAATCTTGGTTTTTTTGTTTCAATCCATTTTAAAAGTTTTTGCTGTTCGCATTGAGTTAGTATTTGTGGAATTATCCTTACAATAGGCTCAACGATGGGCCGGGATGAAAAGCATTGAAATATTCGTTCAACTAAGTCATTTGATAACAATTCATAAGATGGATTAAAATCCTCATATGATATTATTTCAGCTTGTTGATAATCATACAGATCTTTTAACCAATTATAAAGATCTCCAATAGTATTTATATTTTTCGAAATTTCAACTTGAGGTAGTAAATCAAGTGACATTTCACTAAAAATTTTTGATCTCCCGCCTTTTGCATAGTCAACACCCCATTGAATATATGTTAACAGACGTGATTGATCCATGGAATCAATTGTTGACCAATTTTTTATCGTGATGGCACCACCAATAATGACATCAGTAGCTATAAAGTTACCCCACTCACTAAATACTTTATTTAATCTCTCTTTTTTCTCATTATCATCCGACCAATCAAGAGCATTTTCAATATCATGAGAAAATTGCTCTGCTACATTTCCTCGATACTGCACAGTAGCAATTGGAATATGTATCCTTACATCATCGCATTCATGAACTACTAGACCATTTTCGTCATCTAAATTTTTAAATAAATTCATATTATTTAAAATTGTCCAAGGGGTCGTATTTTGTTCCCCTCGATCTGGAAAACAAATGATGGGATCTGACTCGTTCAATTTATTTATTTTTAAATATCCATAATCACTAAGTATTTTCTTTGTGCCAGGGACAATATCATGTGCAACGCAATTTCTTCCTTTGTTTAAGTTAAAGTAATTGACAAAATCAATTTTTAACTTTTTTTGTCTTTCATTGTCAAATACATTATTTTTATTATGGCCATGGTTTTCATTATATGTTTGTTCAATATGGTTTAATTCCTCAAGAATTTTTGAACAATCAGGCCTTTTCTCTATAATTAATCCATTTAATTAATACGTTATTATATATTAGTCAATAAATTTTATTATCAAAGTTCATGAATTAAATACTGTAAAATACTAACCAGGATTGTTATCATAACATTTTCGATATAGGTTTTTAAATTTAAATGGCGTTTCTTCTACGATATTATAGTTGCTGCAAAATGGTTCAACACCATTGTGTGCTATTTCCCACATTAATATACCCAAGCTGTATATATTTGACTTGGCCTTGTCGCAAATATTTCTTTTTTGCAAGATTTCAGGTGGATGATATTTTGAATGTACAATATTATAATTTGAATAAATTTTAGATATCCCAAGGTTGGCTAGTTTCGGAATTCCGTCATGCACGAAGATATTATATGGATGCTAAAATAAGAAGTAAATAAGCTTCTGAATTTCCTATACATCACATATATCATATGAACTAATAATTTAAAAATATTACCAATTCAGTATGAACGACTCCTTGATCATGGAGATATTTTAGACCATTCACTACTTGGCGTGTTATTTCAAATTTATCTTTCCATTCCAGTAAATTGGATAAATATTTTTGTTTCAGATAATGACGTAAGTCTCCATTATTATTGTATTCATGGACGAAATAATAATTATTTTCATCTATTAATGACAAAATTAAAGATTGCAATTAATTTGTTGAGAATCAATTGGATATGATCACGGAATTTAATTTGCAATTCCGAATGATCTCTTTTAAAAAATCATTTATTAGCGTAAATAGATTCACATACCAGACGTAATACCGAAAGTTTTAAGCACATTCTCATGCTGAAATGTCACAAGCTATGAAATATATAATAAAATAATCTCATCAGTTTCGTTTTACAAAATATGAAAAAAAAGATAATCTAATATCATCTTAGGCGCTCTCAAGAATCTCGCTCAATAGATTGGATGTAAAATTTTAATTAGCCAGTGTCTTTATTTCGATAGAACTGTCCTGTTTGGTTAAATTTTTAAATCCTCATTTTGCATCATGAATTTTTAGCAATAATTTAGCAATATGTCGATTAATAACAAATTTCAATGAGGGAGCTGTTTGATAACCCTTAATACTATGGTATTTAATATTTTAATTAACGACAGCACATACCTCGAGTTTTAACCGTTTAATATAATCAGCACAGTCATCATCGCGAATCTCAACATTTTCTAACAATTTTAGTTTCACAATTCGACCTTCCCATCGCATTTCACCGAATTCTCCATGTCCATATGTTAATTCATCATACTTTATTATTTGTTCTTTATCAACTTCTCTTTTTACTAAATGGTATGGAGTATTTGGTACACTTATTCAAAATGATATATTTTCATTTTAATTAAAAATTATTAAAAATGGATATGAATAACTTTGATTGTAAGAATGATATATATACTCACATGAGATTCATAGGTGACTGTTCTGGACCATTATTTATCTCATTTGTTATAAATTCAATGGTTTCCTCTTCTGCTAATTTCTTAAGTTCGAATAAAACATCTTTAAGTTCTGGACGATTATTCGGATCAGTTGACCAACATTTTTTATAAAGATTTACATAATTTGTAGGTGTGTTCGGAACAACTTTCTCTCTTTCATTCTTAGAAATTTTTATGACTATAATTAGCGTACCAAAATTGTGAAATGGTGGAACGCCGCTTGTGAGTTCCCATAAAAGAACGCCCAAACTATAAATATCAGATTTCCTATCACGTTTGCCATTTTCATTGATGAGGCATTGCGGTTCAATGTATGCGGGCATTCCTGCGATATTTGAACCTGTGACTGTCATTTCGAGTTCATTCTTTGATATTCCAAAATCTGCGATTAAGGCTTTATCATCGTTCATTAAAATATTTTTGGAATGCTAACGAAATTTTGAGTTGTTTAATTCAAAATTGTTACTAAAATCATGTATTTAAAAATCAACACTTACCAAATCTCTATGAATAGTTCCCCTATCATGAAGATACTTTAATCCATTTGTAATTTCCGTAGAAATTCGGATAATCTCAGCCCAAGAATTTTTATAAATACCATCTTTTTGTTTACTTTGTAAATAATTTCTTAAATTGCCACCATTAGCAAACTGTAATACCAACATAAAACTTCCTGTTCGAGAGTCTAAAATTAATTAATTTACAGCAATGATAAGTGAGACTTAAATTTAGAAATACAAATTCTCATTTTTAAAAGAATTCTGCCATACCTAATAAAATGCCATGGAATTTAATAATGTTAGGGTGCTCAATCTTATTAAGATTTTCGATCTACACAATATAATTTTGGTTAGATCATTTTCATTTATAATTTTATGTTTAAGACTTATTGTAAAAAAGAAAGCTCCAAGTGAATACACATTAAACACTTTGCATTTACATCTATAATAGACAACTTTAGGAGTATTGAAAAGGGAATCTTTTTAAGATTAAGATTAGTAAGTACGCTACCGGGCTACCGGTTATCAATATCGACATTATTTTATTTGGTTATGTTAATAAACCAATTAAATTCTAAAAATGTCGGACATACGAGGTGTCGGGATTGACTGGTACCTTACTATATTAGTTTACGGCGTTATCTGAGCTTTCATCTGTAGTTTCACATGCTACCATATTTAGCATGCAAATTTATTGCCTTCTCTACAGATGAAGGAAAGCCCAGTATTAAGGTTTGGTCAGTACTTGGTCTGAACCGAGATCGATTCTTAATACTGGTTCAGTCCAAACTGGGTCCAATTAACATTTCTAATTTAATGTTTCTAATCTAAATCTATATTCTAATTTATTTATAGAAATATGATGAATAATGCAGTAAATTACCTCACGCTTAATGTCTTTGAACTTTTTATCGTCAACAAATAAATTATTATTAAGACTTTTTAATGCATACTTTTCGGCTTGGAAATTTGCTGAAAATACGACTGCGTTCCCTCCATTACCAATTTGTTTAGGATCACTGAATTGCGAAAATTCAAATCGTTTTAAGTCTGTAGATTCTAGATAATCTTGTATTATTTTAAAACATTCATGTATATATGAACCATTTTCTCCTTTTAACGCTTCCATCAATTCCATTCTAACTCAGAATAAACGTTTTCTCAAAAAATTCGGTTAGTTATCGGTGATATTAAGTAGACCAACGTTTGAAATATCATCAATAATCAAATGTGTCTTATTTATAAGTCAATAAGTATCTTATTTTATATCCATTTTTATTTTTCTAAACTATGCAAATCATAACAAAGGTCAGATGGTCATTGCCATACAACATTCCTCTATTTTTGGTAGTGCAACAAACGGAATTCGAGTAAGTCGTACGTACACTTAAGTCTTAATGAGTTCGTCATACGTACTGTATTTTTAATACAAATAATGGTAAGTGCTTGATTCTTTTATCTGCATTGACCGGAGATTTATTATATAGACCACGTTAGTTGTCAATAATCACATTGGGAAATGATTATGGTAGTAATAAGAAAAGGTAAAGGTGAAAAAAGATATAATACATATACATGAAAACTTTTAGATTACCAGGTGCCAGAGACGTGCCAGTGACTTATATATTAATTAGGGTAGCTGCGCAACGTGTGACGCTGCGCAGGACCAGTACGATCTTTATTTTGGGCTAAGGGTTATATTTATGGCGTTTATTTGAACTTTTATTTTATCGATGAAGTAAAGATATTTGTTGATTTTTGGTTTATTTTGTTTGATAACGTTTTTTGTTTTTTTGTTTGATGTTGGGTTTATTGGGTTAATTTTGTATTTTGTTATGATAGTTTTAGCTTAATTCTCATTTACGTGGTTAAACATTTTCTGTTTTGTATAAATTTTGTCTTGTAGATTAATTAAAATTAGGGCTAAGTCGTTAATTTTATATTTATTGTTTGAAATATTTACATAAAATTAGCATAAAACCCGTGCCTTTGGCATGGGGAAAACTTAGTTAAAAAAATGTAACAACCGAACATATTAGGACGCAAAGGTGATTTTTTTGTTTTGCATTACCTGCTAACCAATTTTTCAATATTCAAAAAAAATTTTTCTTTTTTTAAGTTCTAATTGTGCTAATGATTTTATTTCATAAATTCATCTAGTATCACTTGATAGATACCTTATTTTACAGGATTACCCAATA
Organism: Gigaspora rosea; assembly: GCA_003550325.1. Taxonomy (NCBI): domain Eukaryota; kingdom Fungi; phylum Glomeromycota; class Glomeromycetes; order Diversisporales; family Gigasporaceae; genus Gigaspora; species Gigaspora rosea. The sequence continues at coordinate 13,762 of QKWP01003248.1, read as the reverse complement.
GAACTGATAAAAAAATTTAACTACCAACCTAATTTTCTGATTCCAAGTTATGCAAAACAAAAAATAACTTTGCACGGCTTTAAATGTGAATGTGAGTTTATTAATTTAGTGTTAAAAAAAAAAAAAAAAAAAAAAAAAGACTAACTATAGATTTTGTAATCCAAACCAAAAAAACCAATTTGCCTTACCTTTAATAGGGAAAAATAATCTCATTATAATTATAGTAATTCAATTTCAACAATCATATGGGCTAGGTGCTGCAAAAAGGGAAGAAATCGACAAAAAAAAAGATCTTCGGAAAATCAATTTTTATGTTGTAAATCTTATAATAAATCATAAGAAAATACAAACTTTAAGAAGCTATAGTGCAAATTTTATTAACATAACTGCCTTTGTATCTTAAGTAAAAAATGATTCTAATCTTATTTTAAATTGATTTATGTAAAAAAACATTCTTTGAAAAAATTGTCAATTTCGTCCCTTTTTGCACCTAGCCCATATATAATTACAACATTTACCAGAAAATACCTGCATTTAGAAATAACCAATAGAAGATATGATTTCATAAAGTCATCCAAATCACCATGGCTCCAAATAAGGAGTTGTTTAAAGTGGAGCAAAATTATGTGATATATGACCAATCAAATTAAAGAATTGTGATGATCTTCAGTGAAGTAAACAAGAAAGGAAACAAAAACCTTGAAAATTGCAAAAAACAGCAGTTTAAACCTACCTTGGTGCGTTAATTAAAATGTTAGGAAGGCAATTTTGCTTATATATATATTATTTAAGACTATTAACTCTAATTTAAGATGACCCTAACCCTAAAGTTGATTCGATAAAATATATTATAAGAAGCTGCTCTGCTTTAGACGTCTCCCAAATAATGCCATACAAAGTTGATTTTTTGTTTTGTATTCCCCACTGATCCATTTTTAATTGTTTTTTTTAGATCCCAATTGTGCCAATTGTTCGATTTTTGGTATTTGTTTCTTTTACTATTTTTCATCAGGTATCACCTGATGAACTGCTGAGAAAAATATAACTGCTGGTCCAATTTTTGATTCCTTGTTGTGCAAAATGAAGAATTAATTTTGCATAACCTTAGTGTAAACATTATTCTACTTATTTATAGTAAATTAGAAAAAAAAAGACTAAATGACACATGTTTTCAGATTTTATATAGTACAAATGAAAAATCAACTTTGTGTAGTCTAATCTTTTAACTCAAAATCCATAAATTTTAATATTTTTTTATTAATAAGTCTAAATATAATAAAAAATGAGCTGTTTAGCAAAATATATTGTTTACAAACCAAACTTATCTATAAATTTATCATTTGTACAATAAGCTTGTTAGCAAAATGAGTGTTGGCAAAGCATGATATCTTTGAAGCAATTATTAGACGAAATCATTTTATGTAAATAATAAAAGACAAATCGTGTTTAGAAGAAAATAAAACAAAACCTCAATGAAAGTGCAAATTTTAAATATAAAAATTTGATCAGTAGCATAGATTTACATTATAAAATTTTTAAATTAATATTGTTAATACAAATTGTATTATAATAATAAATTTTGAAATTAGTATTATAATAAGTTATCCTGCATATAAGTAAAAATTTTAACTTCTTTCAAAAATGAATAAATGAAAATTATTACCCAAAAAACAGGATAAACTATAACAAAAAACTATACCACATTTCATGTTATACAAGAAACACAATTATACTATACAGTAAAAAAAAAAAAATAAGGGAAAAAAAACAACTCAACCTTGCAATAATGTTGAGCCAATCTGTTGAGCCTATTATTTTGCTAATGGATTGTTGGCTATAATTAAAGTGATATGTAAACTAGCATATTAAAATATTTAATATTTATTGATCACAAGTTTTTTTCTTTTGTATGCTATATATGGGCTTGGTGTGCAAAAAGGGGTAAATCAACAAAACAAAAGATCTTCATAAAATTAATTTTTATATTCATATAGGCTAATCCAAAGAATTGCTGATATCTTTTGATCTACTAGTCTGTTTTGAATGATTTAGCTATCGAAATGTTCATCTTGATGAGACGAACATTTTGATAGCTAAATTATTCAAAACAGGCCAGTAGATCAAAAGATATCAGCAATTCTTTGGATTAGCCAATATTTATAAATTATAAGAAAATACCAACTTCAAAGAGCTATACTACAAAATTTTATTAATATAACTGCTTTTGTGTTTTAAGTAAAAAATGTTCCAAATCTTATTTTAAATTAATTTGTATAAAAAAAATTATTTTTAAAAAATTGTCAATTTACACCCTTTTTGTAACACCAAGCCCATATGTATATAAATATACCACTTTTTAAATAACAATCAACAGAAAATGACATAACTATTTTATTATAATGACACACTTAATTAATTATATGATTTGAATTAAAAACTTAACTTCTTTCCAAATAAGAATTATTTAAATTCAATAGAAATATTATTGTATTGCTAATCAAATTACTAGTTTGTTGATTAAAGTAGTTTTGTAATCATACATTATGCATGATGATTTTTTTGTAATGGGATAATAAATTTTTTGTAATCAATTTGAACTGATTTTGTACAATTTTGTGGCAATATAAAGTAAATTTTGTGATTTGTTGTGAACCAATTTGAAACAATTTTGAAAGTTAATTTGAATTTTATAAAAATTTTGTGATAATAGATAAAATATTTTTTATTTGTACTATAAAAAGTTCGGATACATATTATTTTACTAACAATCATTTTACCGATAGCTCACTTAGCATGACAATTTACTAAAAATACATATCTGCAACTAATAAAATACTAACCCTAACTCTATATAATATTGGCTAAGTGAACTTTTAGTGAAATGATTGTTGGTAAAGTGATTAGCACCAAAAAGTTCTATATAAAAGTATAAAAAAAACTATTGCTATATAAAATATATAAAAACTCCCAAAGTTCTATATAAAAAATTTCTATGATAATTCAATATTGGTTAAACTATATTATAGATAATTGTTTGAGTGATTCTTTAAATAAATTTTGATGATTATTATCTAAAAGAGTATTACAGTACTGGACAGCAAAAACTATCCATTTTTTTTTAGCATTGTTTAATGTTTAATAACTTTACAACAAGTAATTATTTTAATAATCCCTCTTACAAATCTATTATTTGTAACAAATTTGTAAGACAAATTTTTGATATCTTGCTTTTTAAAAAAGTTATAAGGGTTTAAAGTTTAGCAATTTTTATAGTAAAGCAGGACAATCAACCAATCAGATTGATGCCTGATTATGTGCAAGCAATTTGATTGGTTAATATTTATTATTAAAAATTACTAAAACAATACAATATATAGACAAATTATAATTAGCCAATTAGATCTGTGTTATACACAATATTAACCAATTAGAGTTTGTGTTATATGCCTTAAATTTGGCACACCCTAAAAAAAATGGATGGTTTTTGCTGTCCGATACTGTATATAAAGAAAAGCTAAGAGGAACCCCAAAATCTTAATTGGATTTAGATCAGTATCTAATCTTACTAGCTAGTAAGTTCTATAGCAAAATTATTAGCTAGGCACTTTTTATTTAATAAACAATTACAATTTTATTAGTAAAATTTTTAGTAATCCTAGTTAAAATTTATAATTTTTGACTTTACTAACTAGGATTTTGATATATTCTAACCAGAAATTTTGAGAACCTTTTATAAAATTATTTGCAAACAAGCCAATTTTTGAATTTTGTAAAATTTTATAGCAGAACTAACCTGTTTGTAAATAAAGTTGCAAGGTAGGATATTATTGTGAGTTACTGAACTTTCCATATAATAGCAGGCCACTAAACTTGTTTATGCCAAATTGATATTTGAGTAATCTGATGATTTGTATTGATTTTTATTTATTATTTTGCTCAACATTATGTTCAGCTATATCACAAAAACAAGCTAGTTTTTTTTTCTTATCATTATCTTATCAAGTCAAAAAGAAAAATTCTTCAGTGCAATTTCTGAATTTTTAAAGCTATAAAACCAATATTATACAATTGATATTTAAACCAAAATTGGTATATGAAATTAGTATAATAAATCTACTTTTAGAAAACATGCTTCATTTATATCTTATGTGCACTTGCTGCTAGTAGCAGGCCTTCAAAGTCAGATGAGTACAGGCCTGAGGACCAGTCTGAGCCTGTACCCATCTTTGAAGGCCTGTTGCTAGTAGCAAGTGCACATAAGGTATAAATAAAGCATGTTTTTTGAAAATGAGTTTATCATACTAATTCTATATGCCAATTTTAGTTCAAATACTAACTGTATAATATTGGTTTTATAACCTTCAAAAATTTAGAAATTGCATGAATAATTTTTGCAGAGACCTAATATTAGCTCTACAATCAGGTTCAAAAAAAAATAAAAAAAAAGAGGACTAGTGATTGCACTTATAGAACTAATTTATTAGAAAATGAGATAGTAATAATTTAGATAGAATGTGCAGGCTTGGTGATTGTTATTAATATGGAGTTGGAAGTGAAAAGAATGTAAATAAGGCATTTATTTCTACCAAAAATTAGCAGATACAAACAATTTTAATAAAAAATATCAAATTGGTTATTGTAATTATTTAAAAATTTGAAGTAAAAAAAAAATTAAATATAAAGTATTTGAATATTACCAAAAGTTTGCAAAAATAGTGAAATCTATAAGACTGCTATTTGTTGCTATGGACTCCAAATATTATCTTTCTGAATATAAAATATATATATTGAAATGAAAATAGTACAAATTACACATGATATCAGTCTGGTAACTATAATATAGAAATAAGAATATTGATAATTGTATAAAAGCATTTTAATATAGAACTATTGTATAGGGGTATCTATAAATAACATTATACAAGAGGGGTCAGATGAAAGATAATGTTTTCCTGATAAGTAGGCAAGTCAAAAAATATTGTAATTTTTTTAGAAAAAATTGTCTAAAAACTGATTCAGTAGTCCAAATTTAATGATTTTAGTACCATTCAATTTGTCTCAGTGAGAAGAGTCGAATAGTATCAATTTCATTTTATTTGGATCACTGGATCAGAAGTTATTGGCCAAATACTATTGGTCATATCTTTTCTTATAACATTACTATGTAACCAATAGTTTTTTGTAAATATCTTGTGATTAAGTAATCTAAATAATATAATTTTGGTATCATTGGATTCATCTCACTGAGATGAATCGAATAGTATCTAAATTATCTAAATCAAATTACTATCACAAGATATTCAAGTTTTGTAAAATTTTATATATAAACATATGAATTTTAAAAATTTTTTATAAGTATATTATAAATAAAAAACTTTAAATATAATACTTTTAAATAATTTTTTTATTTTATTAATAAAATTAATATAAAAATATATAAAAAATTAAAACAGGTTAAATTTATAAATTTATAATAAATTTTGGCTGTGAATTTCTCAACAACTACTAATCCAAATTAGCTAAAATTTTTACTATAAATAGATGTTATATTAGGCTAAAATATATTAAAATTTTGTACAATTTGAATTAGTAATTATTGAATTCAATTGTAAGAAATTTTGTTATATTATAGTTCAATATCTACAGTAAAAAGTTTATCAAATTTAAATTAGTAGTTGTTGAGTAATTTTTTTTTTTTTTATATTAGGGGGAACCCGTGTGTAGCTCCTGCCCCAAACTTTATTAATACTTAATTGATGATCCGCCAGTCAACAGATGCATGATCATAGTGTAACGTGATGCAAATTACTATGTAAATCACTTATAGATGAAATGCCACGATCACCCAAAGAAAAATATTTTTTTTATTAAGTTAATAAGTCATGTCGACTAATTAAAAGTTGTAGAGCTCGTTGAGGCGCATCTAACGGTCCAGTAGATGCGGAGATATCGTCGAAAAACGATTGGACGACTATGTAAAATTCTATGTAAACAAACATTTGTTTACATAAAATTTTATATAGTCGCCCAATCGTTTTTTGATGATAACTCAGCATCTACTGGGCCAATTTTGGTGATCTCACCACCTTTGGATTCGTCATAATGAGCTCTACAACTTTCAATTAATCGGCATAATTCATTAACTTAGTAAAAAAAACATTTTTCCTTGGGTGATCGTGGCATTTCTACCTATAATATAGATTATTATAGTAGAAATGCCACGATCACCCAAGGAAAAATATTTTTTTTACTAAGTTAATGAATTATGCCGATTAATTGAAAGTTGTAGAGCTCATTATGACGAATCTAAAGGTGGTGATATCATCAAAATTGGCCCAGTAGATGCTGAGTTATCATCAAAAAACGATTGGGCGACTATGTAAAATTTTATGTAAACAAATGTTTGTTTTACATAGAATTTTACATAGTCGTCCAATCATTTTTCGACGATATCTCCGCATCTACTGGACCGATTTTGATGATCTAACCACTATTAGATGCACCTCAACGAGCTCTACAATTTTCGATTAGTCGACATGACTCATTAACTTAGTAAAAAAAATATTTTTCCTTGGGTGATCGTGGCATTTCGTCTATAAGTGATTTACATAGTAATTTGCATCACGTTACACTATGATCATGCATCTGTTGACTGGCGGAACATCAATTAAGTAAGTTGACATATTGCCGAAGTACATACATATTATATACAAGTATTGGAACTAGGACTTTAGGTAATACAACCATTTATCCACGGCTAAAACCCACCAGAGCCTTCCATATTCCCATTTATATAACTGACCTGGTTTGTACTCCCTCTTCAACCAACAATTGGTATTCACATGTCCACCACTTTACCCACACTACCTAGTATTATCACTTCCAATTTGGTGTACGTTGCCAGGTAGGTTGTTGAGTAATTCATAGCCAGATTTTAACATAAATTTAAATATTTTGTAAAAATATATAAAATTAAAAATTTGTAAATTTATATTAACTTCTAGCTATGAATTTTTCAACAAAAATTGACTAAAATTTTTACTATGAATAGATATAATATTGGGCTATAACATACAAATTTATGCAATTTGAATTTGTACAATATAGACATTCTAGTCCCAACAAATAAAAATTTTTAGCAGCCAAATTTAAAATTTATTTTTTATATATATGAAGAGGTTAATTTGAAAATTTAGCTAATATTTATATATAAAATAGGCAAATTTAAATGTTTAAATATATAAAAATAAAATTAATTTTTTAAAAAGGCCAAATTTGCTTTTATATATATATAAAAGATAGCCAAATTTCATGTTTAATTATAAAAATACTATAATTTCAACTTGCCATAACTTTTTTATAAATAGATTTAAAAAAATTTAAGAACATAAAAGTGTTTAGCTTGTCTTGATTTAATATTTTAAGATAGTATTTTTTGCTTACTATTTTTTTTGAAAAAGAATTAACAATTTGAATATTATCAATTTTATTAGTTGGGACTAGGCTGTCTGCACTGTAGTTTTTGAAAAATTACTTAATTGAAAGTTTGTAAATAAATAAGAATGCTAATTGTAAATTCTCATAACGGCATATATATGTATATATAATAATACAAAAATCACCCTTTCTTACAATATAAAGTTTATTTTTTATTAAACAAAGTTTTTATAAGCCTTTAATAAAGGTTGTAGAGCTAGTTTTTGTGATTCTAATAGTGGTAAGATTAATAAAATTTGTCCAGCATATCAAAAGTTACAGGCAATTTAAATTTACTGTAAAATCACGTATAGTTATATGGGAAAGATGATTTTTGTATAACTATATTTTATTATAAGAGCGTTATTTTATAGTGTCCCATTACCATGGTGACCTTGTGATCAACCAATCAAAATTGATCACATGAGTCACGTGCCTACTAATTTGCAAAGAGCAAATTGACGAATATGTGACTCACAGGACCGATTTTAATCAATTGATTACCCAAAAATACACAAGTTAAAAAAAAAAAAAAAGAAAAAGCAAATTTATTACTACTAAGAGGCATGCCATTTATCATGTGATTATTACCATGGATACATGGTCAGAGGTAGTAATCACGTCTATATATTATATTAATTAATCAAAGTTAAATAAAGTGATCATACTATACATGGATAGGAGTAGTTACTAAGTAAAAAATATCACATGATAAATGGCACGCCCCTAAGAACAACCTGAAATTTTTTAATTTTTTTAAAAAAAAAAACAATTATACGAATATACGAATATTACATCTGGTACCAACTTCACACTTTATTTATATAAAAAAAATCCAAACTAATCACCTACCTATACACCCATAACAAAGCTAACTCAACCAATTTCTTACAGAGACAGAACGAAGATGCCAGAAGCACACAAGACTCCAAAAACAACAGCTCCAAAAACAATAACTCCAAGAATGATGACTCCAAGAACAACGACTCCAATAATGACGACTCCAAAAACAACGACTTCAAAAACAACGAAGAAAAAAGCATCTAAAAAAGGGAGAAGTTAGTACCTATAACAAAAAAAAACTAGTAAAAAAATTACTTAACTGACAAAGATCTTGACTCCTACTCTATAATAATTCCAAGAATGGCGACTTGAAGAATAACTTCAAGAACGATGGCTCCAAGAAAAGAAACACCTAAAAAAATGGAGAACTTAGTACCCGTAAACCAAAAAAAAACAAACTAGTCAAAAAACTTAAAACTGACAAAGATCTCAACTCCTACTACAATTCCAAGAATGACAATTCCAAAAAATGACGACTCCAAGAACGACGACTTCAAGAAAAGAAACATCTAAAAAGAAAAAAGTTAGTACCCATAACAAAAAAAAACAAACTAGTAAAAAAAAAATTTAAACCTGATGAAGATTTCAACTTCCACTGCGATTTCAAGAATGACGACTCCAAAAACGATGACTCCAAGAATGACGACTTTAAGAACTACAACTCCAAGAACTACGACTCTAAGAATGACAACTTCAAGAATGACAACTCCAAGAACGATGACTCCAAGAACGATGACTCCAAGAACAACAACTCCAAAAACAACAACTCCAAGAACAATAACTTCAAAAACGACGACTCCAAGAACAATAACTTTAAGAAAAGAAGCAACTACAAACTAAAAAAAGAAAGTTAGTACCCGTAGTAAAAAAAAAACAAAAAAAATTTTTACTTATCTAAAGAAAATCCAAAGAAAATCCAAAGAAGCATTAGTAGTATTGCAAATGAAAAAAAAACCAAAAATAATAAAAAAACTAGATTTATTTGTAGATCAATCTAAATCCAGATTGAATCTAGCACTCCGGAAATTTATGATCACCAATCGTAAATATGATTGGCTGTTCATATGGCAATGTGTCACTATTTACAGTCGGACCTCCATAAATGCAACCTCATATCTCTCTAAATGCACGTTTTTTTCTATTCCATAAGATGTTATTAGTGCTAAGGGGGCATCCATAAATAACATTATGTACTCCCTCATAGTAGTGCTGGACCCCCTACTATATAAAAAAATTTTTCAAAATCCATATGTTTATATATAAAATTTTACAAAAACTTGAATATATTGTGACACAGTGATCCGATTTGGATAATTTAGGTACCATTCGATTCGTCTCAGTGAGACGAATCCAATGATACCAAAATCATTTCATTTGGATCACTGGATCAATAGTTATTCGCAAAAAACCATTGATTTTTTAGTAATTTTATAAGAAAACATAATAACCAATAGTATTTGGCCAATAAAATTTGATCCAGTGATCCAAATAAAATGAAATTGGTACCATTCGACTCCTCTCGCCGAAATGGATCGAATGGTACCAAAATCATTAAATTTGGACTACTGGTTCAATTTTTTTAGCCAATTTTTTCTAAAAAAATTATATTATATTTTTTTGACTCTCCTACTTATTGGGAAAAACGTTATCGTTCGTCCAACCCCCCTCTTGTATAACGTTATTTATGAATGCCCCCTAAATGCATGTTCTATATTCTGTAAATACACATTCTCTTGAATAACATTTTATATTACACTAACCTCCCTAAATGCATGTAGCCAATCAAATTTTAGTATTTAAGATAGGTTATACAGTTTTGATAGAAGTTACTACTAGTTGACGATTAAGTCAACTAATCGAAAAATGAGGCCAAGCACTGCAGTGGCCACCTGATCGCAGACACGTGACCTATCAGACCCAGTCATAGGGCGCTTGGGCTACACAAAATGCCAATCACGTGCAAAATCAGCCAAATCACATGCACACTCGAGTAGCACAATCGAGTGAAAGCATCATATAAATATGAATGTCTGGCAGACACCAACTCTCACCCAGAAAATTCAAAGTAAGTTTTTTGCATACACACAAACATACTCAAACACAGTTAACAACACACTAGCTCTCCCAACTTCGGAACAAATATGGAAACCAACACCAATTCCAAGGCATCTAATGAACCCACCGATCACGCCGCCATTACTATTGATATATCCAAAATCAATAGTAATACTAAAGCGTACATTGACGCGGCTTGCCAAAGCTCAGCAAATATAATAATTGCATCCATCAAAGCTTACATCGATCAGCATACCGCAACCCAATCTGCAACTATCAACAAGCTAAACACGCGCATCGATCAATGCTACGACCAGCTTCAAGCACAAAAATCGCAACAGCAACCATCCAAACTGCAAGAAATCCCACAGCACAACCACGATTTGGACTCAACAGCATCACAACAAGAATTCTTTCACCAGCAACAGGACGAAAGCCACAACCACATCTTCCACACGGCCACAAATCAGCACAAAGAAAAACAAACCGATCAAGGAGGCCCTGCTCAACAAGGAACAACTTTATGGCAAAACTCCACATTTAAACACATGGCTCAATTTAACCTATTACGCAACATTACAACTAATGAACCGCCTACGCTACAATCTGTTAATGAGACAATGCTCACAATTCTACCACCATCCAGCCCGATGACACATACTGAAATGGCGCTACTTAAACAACTCGATCCATATTACTTTAACGTCCAGACTCCAATAAATCTTCTTGCTCTCAAACTTCTGACAGAAGATCACCCAACTGTCCTTTTATCGACTATATCATCAATAGTATCCAATATGGCTTTCGATATAACTTTAAAGGCGAACGTGTGCGTCTTATCCAAGATAACCTCCAATTTATTAGTACAGCTCCCGAAGCATTTGCATCTTACATATCAGATGAACTAGCCAACAAGCGAATCCGCGATCCCTTCCAAATTGACAACCCACCATGCGACCTTTTTCAAGTCAATCCATGTGGCTCGTCGAGAAAAAAAGATACAAACCCTCAAAAATACCATGTAATCTCCCACCTATCCCCTCCTCTGAAGAACAGTATAAATGATAGAATCGACAAACTTGAATTTGCAACAAAATACGAAAATGTGACACATGCAATTCGCTGGATCAACCACTTTGGTAGCAATTGCACGCTTTCAAAAATCAATATCAAAGATGCTTACAGAATCCTGCCAGTTCACCCAGTCGACCAAACTTTACAAGGCTTTTGCGATGGCAATAACTTATATTTTGACAAAGTACTAGCCTTTGGCAACCGGGCATCTGGCGGGATCTTCTGTCGCTTCGCCGACATTATTGCATGGATTGCCTCACGGCAAGGAATATCAGCAATTATACATTACGTTGATGACTTCCTCATAATCTCTCCCACTGACGGGACATGCGAGCTTCAACAATTTATGTGCATTCTTGAGGTTCTCAACATACCTTACAAAAAAGAAAAATTAGAAGGACCATGCACAAACGTAACCTTTCTGGGCATAACGTTAAACACCCAAACAATGAAAGCTTCAATCCCACCCAGAAACGTGAAAAGCTCGTTACCTTACTAAATCAATGGACAAACAAGAAGTGGTGTTATCGCAAAGACCTACAATCAATCATAGGATCTCTTGTCTGGGCATGTCAAATTGTCACTCAAGGGTGACCATTTATTCAAAGACTTATTAAAGCACAAAAGCTACCCAACAATCCAAGACTCCACATTTGCATAACCAAACCGATGACATGCGACTTCCAATAGTGGATAACGATACTCCAAAGCTGGTCTGGTATTCAGCTTCTACAAGACCAAGAGTGGAGCCAACCAAGCACCCTCAACCTGTTTACAGATGCATCCAACATAGGGGGAGGTGCAGTCTACTGTAACTACTTTATAGCGTTCTCATGGGCAAAGGACATTGATCTGAACAAAATTAACATCCAATCTTCTGTCGCTTCGCCGACATCATTGCATGGATTGCCTCATGGCAAGGAATACCAACAATCATACATTATGTTGACGACTTCCTCATAATCTCTCCCACTGACGAGACACGCGAGCTTCAACAATTTATGTGCATTCTTGAGGTTCTCAACATACCTTACAAAAAAGAAAAATTAGAAGGACCATGCACAAACGTAACCTTTCTGGGCATAACGTTAAACACCCAAACAATGAAAGCTTCAATCCCACCCAGAAACGTGAAAAGCTCGTTACCTTACTAAAACAATAGACAAACAAGAAGTGGTGTTATCGCAAAGACCTACAATCAATCGTGGGATCTCTTGTCTGGGCATGTCAAATTGTCACTCAAGGGCGACCATTTATTCAAAGACTTATTAAAGCACAAGAGCTACCCAACAATCCAAGACTCCACATTCGCATAACCAAACCGATGACATGCGACTTCCAATGGTGGATAACGATACTCCAAAGCTGGTCTGGTATTCAGCTTCTACAATACCAAGAGTGGAGCCAACCAAGCACCCTCAACCTGTTTACAGATGCATCCAACATAGGGGGAGGTGCAGTCTACCGTAACTACTTTACAGCGTTCTCATAGGCAAAGGACATTGATCTGAACAAAATTAACATCCAAATACGAAAACTACTAACTACACTCATCGCAATACAAACCTTCTCCCCAATGTGGAAAGACAAAAACTAGTTATATGGACTGCCAATCTGTCCAACACCGATGCCTATTACGCAGGATACTGCAAAAACCTGGACGTTAATGAACTGATTGCAAAATGTACAACTTACAAGTACACAGGAGTTTCGGCATAAAATTGGAACACATTCCAGGGGCATACAACTATGACGCTGACCTACTATCCAGGAATGGACACCAAGAATTCATCAGGAACAATCCGAAAGCCCGGTATCTTCAACCAAATGTCCCAGAAAAATATACCAATTTGATTTCCTTTATTTCATCACTAAAGCAATAAAATAAAAATAAAAATAAAAAAAAATAATAGCGTACGTTACTGACTAGACCAATATCAAATTTAGACAATAAGAATAATACCGCCCCTTTTGGAACTACTCCTACTCTCGATGATCAAGTAGCAATGATACTTAATATACAGAACCCAGTCAAGAAAACATATGAAGCAATAATCAAATGATATGAAACTCTCGCTACCACCAACCAATGGACCAACGATAATGGTTACATTTGGTCTATATCCACTCAATCTTAATAAAGTATATTTCATTTCTTCACAAAAGTGTCATACTACCAACTATTATTACATATCTATTAGCACTTAAACACCACTACACAAGGAACCACCATGACTGGACCCAAGTCCGACACAACCCATTAGTAACACAACTTCTAAAAACTATTGTTATAGAATAGGTTTTAATTTTGGTA
>QKWP01003247.1:6892-29725 GCA_003550325.1 Gigaspora rosea | reverse complement strand
GGATCCTTTATCGGTTCATAGCGGTGTCCAAGAGGTAGGTATAATTCCTTAGTCTGTAAGAAATTATACTCTTCTCTAAGGGCAGTTCGTTAGAGTATTCAATGAGGAATTATCTATTTTACTATTACTTGATAATAAACTTGGTGTTATTCAGATAAATAGTTTCTTTATTAATAATCTAAGATAGGACTATCCTTAGGTTCTGTTCCTAAGAAATCACAGTACAAGATGTATAATAAATATAAGAGAAGTAGGGTGTCTTGGTCTAGTTTGACTAAGGGAAATTCTGTGTCTTTAAATACATTTTAGAATAAGCGCTATAAGCGTTGATTTACAATAATAAACACTATAATCTACAAGAGCAACATAAGCGTTATAAATGGTATAAGCGTTATAAGCGGTATAAGCGCTATAAGCGTCATAAGCGTTATAAGCGTGATAATCATTATAAGCGTTATAATTGTTATAAGCGTTATAATCGGTATAAGCGTTATAAGCAGTATTAACTATTCTAACTTCTCAAGATAATAATATAATACAATATAATAATAAAATATAATAATAAAAATGAAATAATAAAATAATAAGGTAATATAATAAACTATCGTTCTATAACAATATTAATAAATTTAAATTTATATTAAATTTTTCAGCATTTTTATTGGTCAGCCATGTTACACTGCAGTTAAAAAATTGGCGCCTATATATAAAATTTGTTGGCTTTAGTTGATCTCCACTATAGGTTTTTGTGAAATTTTGCAGTAGCTCAAATAATATCAGTGCTATCTAAAGCTGCTGATGCAAAAAATTCCATCCATGCATCATCGTCAATTGACATAGTTGATTCCTCTTCAAAAAATTCGTTGAGGCCGGTTAGCATGTTTTGCAAACCTTCTTTTTGTAAAGAGTCTATATCTTTATTTTTTTGAGGAAGTCATCAAGATCATTCAAATTTATTGTCCACAATTGCTTTCTGAACCCTTTTGTTCTTCATTTCCTTTTGGAACCTTCTTTTTCGGTTAACTTTTTTCTTTTAACCTATATATCGATTATTAGCAATATATCTATTTTATTTAATATATATAAATAGTGACCAAATTGGCAAAAAATTTGCATCACAAAAAATTAATTATTATGAATTATCAATGCATCGATAATTCATGATAATTAATTTTTCGTGATACAAATTTTTTTGCCAATTTGGTCACTTTTTCAGCCTACGGTATTTATTATTTGTTTCATATATTCTTTTTTGTTTGATATGCAGTAGGAATTTTTGATATAAGTCTTATGAAGTGTTTTTATGTTTCCGTGGTCATGCTATTTACTGACCCATATTCTTTAATTGCTGGTATTATACAGGGGGCTACCAATGCATTGTAGACACTTTTTAAAAATTTATACCAAGCTAAATAAATACAATATCAAGCTAAAAATTATATAAAATATTTATTAAATCTAAGGCTTTTAAATAAAAAAAAATTATAAAATTCTATGCAGTAGTTTTTAAAATAATTAAAGTAATACAAATTTGTGTAATGTTATACTAGTACGAAATTAGTAATTTTAATATAACTTATATAATAAATAGAATTACTAAATATAGTAATATATAAACTTAATTTTTTTATTAAATAAATTAATTTTTTTTAAATAATATTATTTAATATAACAAATTATATATTTTTTTAACATTTTTAAAATTTTTAAAAAATATTTATAAAATTTTCATATATAGCAATAAAAATTATTAATTTTAGAAATTAATTAATTTAAATTAATATTTTAGCTTTTACTTTAAAAAATCATAAAAAATTTAAAATTTTTTAAAAAATTATAAAAATTTCAAATTATATATAATTTGTTATATTAAATAACTTTATAAAATTAAACATATAGTTTATTTAATAAAAAATTAATTTTTACTATAAAAATATAATTTAATAATTTTTTAGCTTCGTACTAGTGTAAAATTAAACAATTTTGTATTATCTTAATTATTTTAAAACTACTGCATAGAATTTTATAATATTTTTTTTATTTAAAAGCCTTAGATTTAGTAAACTTTTTATATAATTTTTAGCTTGATATTATATTTATTTAGCTTGGTATAAATTTTTAAAAAGTGTCCACAATGCATTGGTAGCTCCCTGTATGATAGTACCAAGAATGTAGTTTTGGGAATTGGAGGCTACTTCGAGAATATTTTGAAAATATTGCAATGAATTCTTGGGCCAATCCATATTAAATGTCTATGATATTATACATTAATACTGTAAAAAGCATTTGTAAAGATAAGTTTTTGTTTTACCTGAAGCTGATTACAAGAATCATTTGTAAACGATTCTTTTCGAGTGGCCAAATACATTCGAAGGAACCTGATATAACTGCTTATTACTAACACCTGGTCTTTCATAATTATTGTATAGATTATCTAGAGCAAAGATTATTATTTTTATTATATTTCACAGTTCATCAGCTGTTAAACATATTATGTCAGATATATTCTTCATTATTTTGAAGCGTGGAATCTAGGAATCAACGTTAATCGTTGTTCAAAATTTTAAATTACTTGGCTCTCACACTGTTCAAGTAAAAGCTCTTTAGTAAAGTCTAGCATATACCTGAAGAGGCCAAGATCCAAGGTATGCATTTGATCAGGGACAATTGCTTCATATATATTGAAGTTACTATAATTATATATTAATTTATTATGGTATATATTAATTTATTATATAGTATATATTAATTTATTATGATTATGTAATTATAATATATTAACATTATAATTATATATTTAATTAATAATATTATCACAGTTTGAATCAATGAATAATGGGTACATATCGGAAGACAAATCTCCCGATATGTACTCATTATTTTATAGATTCGCCAAATAACTGTAGTATATCAGTAGCATATTGATAGCATATAGATTAGATATCGGAAGGTAGATCGATAATAGTAACATAATATTAACATACTGGGACATTTCGGTATTTACTCTTAGTCCAAATAGTGCTAAGTGTAAGATACCGGAATGTTCTAGTATATTAATATTATATTACTATTATTGATCTACCTTCCGATATATAATCTATATGCTACTAATATGCTACTGATATGCTACAGTTATTTGGTGGATCTATGGTAGAATAGGGTACATATCGGGAGATTTGTTTCCCGATATGTACCTGTTATTCATTGATTCAATCTGTGTATATTAATTTAATAATAACTATTGATTATATACCTATCTCCCAAAATGCATTTACTTCAGAATGAATTGAATTATCTTGTGCTTTACTGTTATTAATTGCTCGTATCATATTATTTGGTGTTCTAGGTGAAGTATTATTTAAATTTATATAATTCAAATCATCCTTTAGTACTAAACATAAATGGCAAGGCCGTCTTGAAGTAAACGGATAATAGATATTTGCTATTTTATCTGCTTCAGCTAAATCAGCCAAAATTGTTAAAATTCGAGGAATAAAAGTGACTATTTCGTTACGAACAACAAAGTTAAGCTCTGGCTTATCCACTATAGGCCTGAGAAGAATCGCCATACACTTCTAAAAGACCTTGCTTTGTACTTTACGGAAACTTTAGAATTTTTTGTTTTAGATCCTTGGTTTTTAAGATTGGAATTAATGCTTTAGATTCTGGTTTATTCTTCTGGTGGTTAGGAATGTTATCAAGTAATAAGAATATTGGATGGCTCGAGGATTTACCCATATAATCAAGGGTTGTTGCATCTGAATATAGTATTATCGATAGTAAATGATAACCAGAAAGTAATGCTGATTCTTCTCGTCTCCACCAATTACAGTTATACTATTCCTCAAATACATGATGTTCTATACCATTAATTACTTCTTTTTTATCTATATATTGAAGAACTAATGACCGATTGATACTATCAATCATTAATAAAGACTTTATAGTATTTATTAATAATCGATAGTAAACATAAATTCAATGTTTTGAAATGTTGTAATTGGGATTCCTTTGAACATCATATAAGGGACTATAGAGTTATCCAACAATTCCTTTCCTATTCTTGGATAGTTGATACTTATTAACTATCTCCATAAATCCACGATAGGCTTCGTTAGGCCATTCTACAGCTAGTGGATGTAGTAAATCATCAAAAGCATTTTTATATGAGGTACCTTCATATAGTATTGTCATTCGGACCAGACTCGGACCGGACCGGACCGGACTCAGACTCGAACAGAGCTCTTCATATCCGTCGGACAATTCGGACAGTTATATGGCTTACCTACAAAAATATTACGGCAATACAGCATATTTTGTTATATAAGTAAAAATGCCGCATGCCATATAAACACCATATACCGTATAAATGCTGTTGCCATTCAAGTAGTGTTCAAGTGTCGTATGCTATATAAATGCCGTATTTGTATATAAACCCGATAATATAGAACACTAATTTTGCTTGTGCTTCAAATATTAAACTGATAATAAAGTCAATACGTTCTATACTATGGTTTTTTAACTTTCTAGTAACATACAGTACATATCAATTGCACTAAATTTTGATTGTGCATATGGTTAATGTAGATTTTCAAAATTCAATTTTATATGTATCCTTTTTAATGGTTAGGGTTAGGGTAAGTGCTAGTATTAAAATGGTGATTTCGGCTAAATGAAGGTATCGAGATAAGTAATCTTGACAAGGTTCATTTATCATTACCTAGTGCTTTTCAAATCATTTCATTTGCCATAATTTAGTCTATGAATATTTTATTAAAATAAATCAAACTTATTTATAAATATTTATTTACCATTATCAAATACCCTCCAAATTATTTATTCGCCTAAATTCGATGGGTGAAAATAATGATTTATAAATTTGTGGAATTAAAAACAGTAAATCATAATTCTTAAATACATATTCATAAATTGGTGATGCCAAGGGAAAACCCGACTTTGATTATATAAAATTTATATAAAGTCTAGTTTTTCCTAGGCGTCACTCAAAAACTTATCTTTATAATTACTAAGTGAAACTGTTTTCATAAATATCAAAGATGAAAACTAAACTTGACAAAGACGAAACCATAAAACCTTAATAAAATATTAATCCTGGGCAGAGCAAAATTTCTGGTGAAAGGCAAGCTCTTGGTGAAAATGAAACTTAAGCACAGTATATAGCCAAAACCATAGCAGTAATTAAACAAAAAATTTCCTAATAGAACAGTCAAAGAAAAGTCGTTGAATTAGCAATGAGTCCTTATGAAAACTCTTAAAGTATTTAACAAATTAAAATCATTTGGCCTGATCTCAAAATTCGATTGGCCAGAGAAATTTTTTGGAATATGATATATGGTAATCAAAACTATGTAAATTAAAAAATGATTAAAGAAAAGTACAAAATTCTAAAAGTTTCTTCTGAATATTTCACTTCTATTTCTAATTTCTTTTGAGTGATATCTCTATAAGAACTATTTCTAAAAAGTTACGCTCGATTTTTACAAAAGCTCTAGTAGAGTTAGAATCCAGATATAATTTTATTATCCGGATATAAATAAAATCAAAAATATATCCGGATTAATCTATTTTAAATCCCGGATATAAATATATCCGAATGTATCCGGATATAAAAATATATCCGGATATAAATTTATATCTGAATATATATTTATATCTAGATATATATTTATATCCGGATATATATTTATATCTGGATATATATTTGTATTTGGATTTATTTTCTATCCAGATATAAATATAAATCTAGATATAAATGTTTATCCGGCCAACTCATATGATCATAAAATGATTTCTTCTTGTTATTTTTTTCATGTGTTAGGGAGCTTCCAGAAATCAGCTGATTTCTGGGTGAGTGGGTTAGCTGAAGTATCAGGTGTAATTCCGGCCAAAGTTTCATAATTCCGGCCAAAGTTGCAAAAATTATTTTTGACCAAAATTATAGATTTATTAATAATATTTGATAATTAATAACTTTTGAACTACTTGACCAAATTTGATGATTCAACTACCAAAATGATCCTCTCAATGAGAGAATTCTAACAAGTCCAAAATCGGTAAAATCCAATCACAGGATCCTGTGATCGAAATAAATTTGTGTTGCTATAAATGGGTTATAATTATTTAATACGGGTTTACTAAAATGCACTTATGGTGTTGAACACCATGTTATACAAACCTATTAGAATAGCCAATCAAAATTTAAGATCAGGTATAATACAAAATTTTGTTTTTTTTTGTTTATTTCTTAAAAAAATATCCATAACTTAAAATTTTGCTTATGAAACCGCCTTTGGGGCTCTAATAAAAATAATTCCTTGCTAAATTTTGGTATAAACTATGCCCCCTGCCCCATCCCAGGTCTCACCCTAACCCTAAGGTAATAAAAATTTATTTTTTGTTTTATAAAAGTTTATTTTTTTGTTTTTGTTACACGAATTTGCAAATCTAATTTATCTATGGTGTTCAACACCATAGGTACATTTTATAATTACTGATTTAATAAATTATATAACTTTTATAGCAACACAAATCTATTCTGATCACAGGATCCTAAGATCGAAATAAATTTGTGTTACTATAAATAGATTATAATTATTGTGACGGCTAATGCTGAATTTGGCTAATACTGAAGATCACGTAACATTTCGGGCCGGATATTGCAGATTGTATCACATGTCGATCGTGCTGTACGTACCATTCGGGCCAGAAACTGCAGATCACATCATGTGAGGTACGTACAATACAACAATACTGCATTGTTTTGTTGCATAAATTTTCTTTTTTTTTTATGTTCACACACTCACGATAATAGTTTTTTTTTTATAAAACCATTTTTTAGCAAGAGTTTTTTTTCTTATGTTTTTCCCTTTACGAGTTTTTTATTTTTTTTTTTTTACTTTTTTTTTTTTTTATCAACCTATTCAAGCAATTCCAAAAATCTCTGAACAGAAGCTGAATACCAAGCAATAGTAGAATATCTTCACTCAAAAACAATATCTGAAGATGTTTTAAAAAAGTGTGCCAAGACAAATTTTATTTGTCGATGCACAAAATTTGTGTTGGACGAAAATAAAGCTTTATACACTCCTGCGGTTGTAAAGAATGGTGTCACATTTGAAAAACGCCGTGTGGTCACCAAGTATGGCCAAGAATTACGCATTTGGATATTATAGCGTTTTCATGATCAAGCAAACCACCGTAACTACCACAAGATGTTTGCTGCTATTTCAGAATACCATATTGGAATAATGCAGGAAGAAGTACAAGCATATATCAACAAATGCGCCTCTTGTATAGTGAGCCTTACTTTAAAGAAAAGACCGATATGGTACCAGTAGCATCTATAGCACCGTGGGAACATGTTCAAATTGACCTTGTGAACTTTTGTGATTACATAGAAATGAATGATGGTTTTGCATGGTTACTTACATGCATTTGTGTGTTTTCAAAATTCCTTGTAGCTGTTTCTCTAAAAAACAAGAAGTCCAATATTGTTGCAAATAACCTTGTAAAGGACGTTTTTAAAATTCTGTGCCCCCACAATTCTTCAAAGCGACAACGGCAAGGAGATTGTCACGCAAATTCTTACCCAAATATGTAGGACCTTGGGTATTACTATCAGGCATGGCCGTCCTCGTCACCCACAATCGCAAGGCCAAGTTGAACGTCTTAACCAGACTGTTGGTCATGGCTTTACCAAGATGCTATGAGATAAAAATAGTCAATTACAATGGAAGAACTGGATTAATGTTGTTGATACCTTCGTCGTATCATAATTCTTCCACACATGAAGCACATAGTTGTATGCTACACCAAGTGATGTTTGGTTGGAAAATGCACTGTGTTTATAATACTCCTAAAAAATTGCAAAATCTTCCTAAGGAGATTGATTGTAACGATGTTGATGTCACGCCTAAGATTGTTGACCAACATATTTCGTATATATTGCAAATCCAACAATCTGTCAATGCATCACTAAGAAATTTCAGGATAAGATGTGTAAGAAGAGTAGTGTTTATAGAAAAAAGACGCAAAACAATACAATCGAAGTTGGGACCACAGTTGCTATTGCACCAGATCATGATACGAACCAACAAACGCGAAAGCGAAAGCTTCAGCCAACGTTTTCACAACAAGGTGTGTTTAAAGCATTGATATTCAACAATCGCACAGCGATTTTAGAAATAGACAGCAAGAAGGTCCGAGCTCCTGCTAGTAGGATCAAAGTCACCTAAACAAACCAAAAAAAAAAAGTAAAAAAAATTGAAAAATCAAAAAGTAAAAACAATCGAAAAAAGTAAAAAAGAAAAAAGAAAAAAAATTTAAAAAAAAAAATCAAAAAAAAATCTAAAAAAATCGAAAGTAAAAAAAAAGGGGAGAAAAATCGAAAATAATCGAAGATCAATAAAAAGAGAATTAAAGAAAAGGAAATGGGGAAAAAGAGAAGACGAAAAACAAGGAAATTGAAAAAAAAGAGAATTGAAGAGAAAAAAGAAGTCGAAGAAAAAAGAATTGAAAAAAAAGTGGATCGAAAAAAAAAGAAGTCGAAGAAAAGGGAATTAAAAAGAAGAAAATCAGAAAATCAGAAAAAACCCCAGAAAAAATGAAGAAAAAAAAAAGTGGTAATGTCGGTATTAGTATTAGAGTTTGGTTAGGGTTAGCATTTGGTAGCATTTTAGCATCATGTAACATTATTAAAATAAATCACGTGATAAATCTATTGAACTTTTCTACCAAAATGCATTTTTTGTGT
Organism: Gigaspora rosea; assembly: GCA_003550325.1. Lineage (NCBI taxonomy): Eukaryota > Fungi > Glomeromycota > Glomeromycetes > Diversisporales > Gigasporaceae > Gigaspora > Gigaspora rosea. Next base: position 20,952 of record QKWP01003247.1, on the reverse strand, counting down.
AGTTCAGTGTCTTGAAATCCGGTGGCAGAAATTATTTTCGTGCCCTAACATTAGCGCTAGTGATTTTTAGGGTCAGGATTAGTGTTGGGTTAGGGTTGGGGTAGGGTGTATTATGCACCTCATGTTAGTATGCGCTTTTAGTTAGCTAGATACGAATATTAATGATTTCGGGTTGTAATCTGCGCTACTCAAAAAAATTTAATTAACCAAATTAAAACTTACCTTAAGCCCGAATAGTACGTACGGCACAATCGACACGTAATATGATCTGAAATATCCGGCCTGAAATGTCACGTGATATTCAGCATCAGCCAAATTCAGCATCAGCCGTTACAATTATTTAATAAATTATAGAACTTTTATAGTAACACAAATCTATTCCGATCACAGAATCCTGTGATTGGATTTTAATGATTTTGGACTCACTAGAATTCTTTCATTGAGAGGATCATTTTGGTAGTTAAATCATCAAATTTGGTCTAGTAGATCAAAAATTATTTACTATTAAATGTTATATTTAACTTTTTAATAATCGTAAAATCTGATTGGCTAATTGGAGTATCAGATGTGGGTGGGTGGGGTAGGAGTGAGGTCATTTTACTTATTTGCGCAGGTAACACAAACCAAAAAGGAATTACGATTTTGTAAATAAACTAAGTGCGAGAAATAAAAAAGTTAGGACCTTAATGTTAGAGGCTATAAGGTTAAAGTAATACTTAATATAAGTAAAATTTCATTCTCATCATTTTTAATTAGTGCACCAAGATCGATTTAAATATTAGTTTTTGTGTATTTTCGCTTTTTTCTTTTTTTACGCGTGTTCGAATTTTTTGTTGGGCTAATCCGGAATAGTCAAAATTTGCACTCTCCGATTGGCTATTTTCTTTCCAGAAGCTTGTATTACCCGCGCAAATAAGTGGATGCGGGATGAGGTGGGCTCATAGTAAACTAAAATCAGCTGATGTCTGGAAGCTCTCTTATGATGTAAACATGTTTATTTAAATATGGGCAATTCCCTACCAATCATGATCATAAATTGCCAGATAATACCAATTGGGCAATTGTTGAATACAGTAATTTGGCAAATGATTGGCTATACGTGCCACAGAGCGACATGTAATCATTTTTTATTTAACAATTTTTGCCCAATATTGTATACATATCTGGATATAAATATATATCCGGATATAACTATATATCCGGATATAAATATATATTCAGATATATTTTCTATCTGAATATATTTTCTATCCAGATATATTTTTTATCCAGATATATTTTCTATCCAGATATATTTTCTATCCAGATATATTTTCTATCCAGATATATTTTCTATCCGGATATATTTTCTATCCGGATTTATTTATTATATCCAGATTTATATTATATCCGAATACAAATATTCAAAAAATTGAATCCGGATTTTAAATAAATCTGAATTAATCCAGATATAAATATATATCCGTATTCAACTACTATCTCTAAGCTCTAGTAAATTTTTTGGTTGTACTTATTGTATGAATTAAACACCTAAATTTACATATTAGCATAAAATATTCGAATGTAACTTTGTTGTTTGACACTTAGTTAGACATTTTGTGACAATTTCCAAGCAATTCTTTGTCTTTTTGGTGAATTGAATTGGTTTAAAATTTTTAATATATTAAATTCTATAGTTACTTTACATAGGTTTGATTACTTAGTCCGTTTACCACTCTAACTAGTAGTGTCGAAAAATTTTTAAAGCGAATATAAAAAAAAAAAAATTTTTTTAATTACAAACTCAGACATTGGACAATGTCTGTGTTTGAATATGTCTGTATTTGACAAATATTGCGCGAACAATGTCCGGTGACAATCTATTTACTCAGACATAATTCGGACACGGACATCGGACAATGTCCGAAATTGTCCGAGTCCACCCAAAATTGCTCGGATTATATCTGGTGACAACACTGCCTTCATAGTTTTCAAGACCATATTTCACCGAAATGGACACATTTGTTAAGAGAGGCTCTATTTCCATATCAGAATCTTCATTCTAATATATAATTTTATGCAACGTTTTATAATCTATATCTATTTATTCAACCAACTTACCTTATAAGCTTTATTAGAATTATTTTCTGTGTTCATAAAAACATCTGATTCGGATAGAGAGCCTGGTATAACTTCATCCTATAACAAATATTATCGCTTAATAACATTTATAAGGATGCCATATAATTAATACAATTTATCTCATATATTATAGAGCTATTAGGATTATATTCTAGAAGTACCCAAATATTGTCATCAAATTGTTCAGTAGTAACAACTTGATTTGTTGATTCTGTTAAATCTTTGATATAAGGATGTGTTTGTGAAATATGTTATGCCAATGCAAAAGCTTTTAAAAAATCTCGATCACAATAATTACAATCCCAATACATTTTGAAAAAAATAAAAAAGGAAGAAAAATAAAAAGGGCAAAGAGAGTGATAAAAGAAAGCTATAAAAAAAAAGAGAAGATAAGAATAAGTGAAATAGATGAAATATATGGGAGAATAAAATGGAAGTATATGAGATAAAGGACGAAATAGCAATATAACGAAAAATAGCGAAGAAAGAGATGGGAATGATTTAAAAAGAAGAGAGTAAATGAGAGAATAAAAACGAATGAAATTGATGAAAATAAATGAAAGAATCAAATAAAGTGAATAAGAGAAAAGGTCGAAATAGTGATATATAACGAAAACTAACGAAAGAGAAATAAATGGGATGCCAGGAAACTGGAACCTGAACAGGATTCTGTTCCTCGGATTTAAAAAGATAAAGATAAAAAAAGATATAATAAAGAGAAAAAAAAAGGCGATAAATAAGAAGAAAGTAAACGAAAAAGAAAGAGTAATTACCACCAAAATTTGCAAACAGATTATAATCAATTATAATCAGAAGATTATTATCGATTAATAGCACCCCTATTGAGTATAAAGATAGTAATTACTAACGATATATATAAAAATTTGACAACGATTTTTTTAATAACTAGTTATTAGCATTAACAAAAATTTTTACTGAAGATAGTATCAATATTCCTCTATATATATATATGTTGTAGCCCAGATGACAATCCTGCCCAGTTGTCAATTGGGCTAGCCCAGGTTGCAATTTCAATCTGGGCTGCCATTTTTGTCCCAGATGCAAATTGCAGATCTTATATTAAAATCCATTAATATTATATATATATTCACAAATAAATTGACCAATCAAAATATGCACTTATGTTACACAAAGGCCTGGTGCATTGGTTTTGCAAAAATAATTTTTGGTTATATGCACCTAATGTTGTGTAACGTTACACAGACCCAATTTTGGTAATCTAACACTGAGTCGGCCGGCATTAAGCTTAATGCTAGTGAGCACTATCATGATAATGCTCCCGGCGGGTTAACCCTAAATGATTTAAGGTTAGGGTGGGCCGGAATTATGTCTAACCTCACCGGGGCATTATTATGATAGTGCCCACCAGCATTAAACTTAATGCTGGCCGACCTACCAAAATTGGACCTGTGTAATGTTATACAACATTAGTGACGTGTAACCAAAAATTATTTTTGCAAACCCAATGCACCAGGCCTTTGTGTAACATAAGTGCATATATTATATTTATTTTGATTGGTCAATTTATTTGTGAATATATATATAATATTAACGGATTTTAATATAAGATCTGCAATTTGCATCTGGGACAAAAATGGCAGCACAGATTGAAATTGCTATCTGGGCTACAACATATATCCGAATTGATCAAGTAGTTCACAAGTAATTGCGTCTATACGATAGTCAATTTTTAAAATTGACTATCGTATAAAAGCGATTACTTGGATAAAATTTAAATATATTATAGAAGAATATGTATACAATATTGGGCAAAAATTGTAGAATAATAGTAATTTGGCAAATGATCACGTGCCGCCCTGCGGCACGTGTAGCCAATCATTTGCCAAATTACTGTATTCAACAATTTGCCCAATATTGGTGTTATCCGGCAATTTATGATCATGATTGGTAGGAAGTTGCTCGCTAAGTTTTAATTTATATAAACATGTTTACATCATAACACATGAAAAAATAACAGTAAGAAATTTTTTTATGATCATATGAGTTTGTCGGATAACGATACTATCTTCAGTAAAAATTTTAGCTAATTCTAATTACTAGTTATCGAGAAACTGTTGTAAAAGTTTGATTATAATTTACGAATTTTAATAATCAATATTAATCGAATAATTTATATCAGTATTAATCAATATTTTTACCTATAATCGAATATAATTGATAGTGTTTCAAATCGATTAAAATTTATTAATACTAATCAATTAACTCAATTATAATATTTATATATTCCCTTAAAAATTTCCTGATGCCTATCAAAGCAATATAGAAGGTAAATTTAAAAATAAGGTTCAAATGATTTAAATGATTTTTAATCAATATTTATCGATTTAAGCTATTCTTTTCTTCGATCAAAACAAACAGGTATTATGTAGTTTATAAACAAGAAACTAATGTTATATTATGTAATTAATTCAATATTATAAATTTCAGCAAAAATTATCAATAATTAAATAAAACTCAGCATGTTATTATTACTCGTGTAGGGATAGTAAATTGTCATGCTACGCAAAATGACTGAAACAACAAATAAGATAAGTATACTTTCGTTCTTTTTTTTAACGAATGCATCATCAATTATATTAATTTATTAATTTTATTACTACAATAACCAAACAACAAATGAGATACGTATACTTTCGCTCTTACAATATTAATTTTTATTATTATTCTCAGATATAATAAATTGCCAAATAAATAAGTTTTTTTTTTACTATATAATGATTACAAATGAGTGTATTCAATTTTTATTATTTTATCTAATTTCTTATAATAAATTGTCGAATAAATAAGTTTTTTTTACTATATACCAATTAAAAACGAGTGTATTCAATCTTTATTTTTATTATCTAATTTCTTATAATAAATTGTCGCTATATGTAAGTTGTCAAGAATAAAAAATTTGTCGTTATACTTAAGTTGATCAAAGAAAAAAAATTTGTCGTTATATATAATTTGATCAGAAAAAAATTTGTAGTATGTAAGTTGATTAAATAAAAAAATTTGTCGTTATACATAAGTTGATCAAAAAAAAAAAATTGTTGTTATACGTACGTTGACCAAGAAAAAAATTTGTTGTTATATATAAGTGATCAAATATTTAATAAGATAATTGCACTTTCGTTTTTTTTAATATATACTATATACCGATTAATAGTTGATCAAAGAAAAAAATTTGTCGTTATACATAAGTTGATCAAAAAAAAAAAATTGTTGTTATACGTACGTTGACCAAGAAAAAAATTTGTTGTTATATATAAGTGATCAAATATTTAATAAGATAATTGCACTTTCGTTTTTTTTAATATATACTATATACCGATTAATATCGGTATACTTTTCTTGGTTATATATATATAAGCGATTTGGCAATTGTAGAGGTAAAGACTTTTTTTAGAATTTCAAAATGGCTTCTAATTGTAACACTCCTATTAACAACACTCCTGACAACACTTCCGCTCCTTATAACAACACTACAAACAACAATACTTATGATAACACTCCCAACATTAATAACAACCCACTTTCTGATAACACCACTTCAAACACCAACTTATAGCCTGACAATACTATACATGTTGGCTAAATCCCAAATTACTATAGTTTGGGATTTGTCCGCACCCAAATCCCAAATACATCCCAAATTAATTTCTCAAAAACTTTATTAATAATCTTTGTTTAAACAAATAGTAGATATTTTTATTGTTTTAAATAACATATTTGCAAAATTTCAGGTCTACTTTTTTGATTTAATTTTTTACAAATAGCAATTGTTTTTTTTGAATTTGGGATTTGTCCGTGTTTTGCCAGCAAGTATAGACAATACTTCGAACAATAACTTACCTCCTCTATATCTGGCTGTCCTCATTGATAACAATTGATATATATCAAATACACCTCGACAATCATCTAATATTGTTAATAATTATGATTCTGACTCATCAGTTAGAAGCATTGCGAGTGTACAAAATATATTTGCAAATATGGGTAGTAAAGGTAATAAAGGTAAAAGCAAACAAAACCAATCGAAACAAAATCCATCTCGTCAATTCACCACAAACCCATCTTGTCAAACCACACCATCTTATCAATCCACACCAAACCTATCTCGTCAATTCATACCAAACCCACCACGCCAAAACTCTTCTCATCAATCAACATTACATACTACTGAATGTCGATCTAACCAAAACCTTTCCCATCAACGTACTACTGAATATCGAGCATCGCGTATTAGTGATCGCAATAGGTCCTTATCACCACTGCCACGTTATACAGAAAGTAAAAGATCTCGATCCAGATCTCAATCTAGATCACATTATAGGTCACGATCTTGTGATCAATGATCACTCACACCCAATCAGTATCAAACTTGCAATCGATGATCACTCATACCCAATCAAACACGCGATTGTAATGGTATATAAGTTTGTTTTTTTTGATCTTAGATCTCTAAATTGGCCCTTAGTTGGGAAGTTTTTTTTTTTTTGAAAATTTTTTTTCTTTTTTTTTTCAAAATGATAAAAATTCAGCAGTTACATTAAGTATCGTAAAAAAGTTGACGCCAAGCTGTTTCAACAAAACATGCAGCTGTACCTTTTGAACCAGAAAACGAACAATGAGCTCCAAGAGCTAAAGGATGAAATGAGATGCCAAAAGAGTGACCAAAAAAAGGACCTTTCTGCTTGGACGTAAGTTTTTGTGTGTATAATATAGTGTATGGAATATAAAACTTGTTTTTAAACCCATTATAAAATCCTTGCAGGATGTATATACAGATGTTGTAAAACATCTTTTCTTGCTCCACGTCTATCCCATACAAAATACATTAAAGAAAGCTTTAAAGGCTACCTTACCAAAAACTTCGCTAAATACATGTCGACTCTAAGTGAAAATGAATTCACCAACCATTTTCATGGAAGGTAGTGTAGCCAAGTATATAATCGTTTTATATCGTTTTATTCAATATATTTATTTTATTTTAATTTCAATTATTTAATTGTTTTGTTTTTTTTTCTTTTGCTATTTTTTTACTGGTTTAATTGTTTTTTTTTCTTCTTCCTTCATTAATAACAAATTTATTTATTTATTTATTTTTTAGCTTTTACAAAAAGTTAAGAACTATCGTGGTGCGGCGTTGCAAAACGTATGTTCATTAATTTGAAAGGTATTTAGTCGCGAAAAATTGTCTTCCCTTAAAAGCACTGCTAGTGCTACCGAAATAATTTGGTAGAAGGAAAGTTCACAAGTTGACAATTGCTATTGTGCTCTTTTTAAGCAGAATAGCGAAGGGTTTTTTTGGGTCTCTATCATCGCAAGAACTGCCTTCAGCATGGTTGCTGTTCCGACTTTGACCAACTATCACTATGCTTTCATATTGGCTGTGTGCGACATTTTATTAAACTCCCAGTCTAAGACTGTTCTGTGCAAGGATAAATTAATGAAGCATGGAATGAGTTAATACCTAGTAAGTGTTTGTTACATATTGTTTTATGCTGATAATTATATTTATTATTAATATTCTTTGTATTTTATTAGAATGATTTCGACAATGGTGGTCCTAATCATAATTCGGCAGAAGAAATCATAAACAGTGAACTTGCAGGACGTCCTGTGGCTAAAAGGGCAAGACAATCTTCACCTGAACCTGAACTTGAGCCTGAGCCTGAGCCTGTACCCGTAAACCAAAGAAATTCATCAATGATGTCTATAGAAGAGTTAGACGAATTATTTGGAGTCAATTAATATTAGTTTAGCTTTTTGTTTATTTTTTTCTTTATAGTATTTTCTTTTTCATTTGTATTTGCAATTTTTTTAATAAAATTGGATTGACTGCGCTTCATAAAGTATATAAATATGAAATTGAATTTGATATATCTAAAAATATCGAATATTACTAGTAGTAAATTTGCTATTTATCTAATACTATCGTGATAACTAGCAATAAAATTCACTATAGTATCATAATTAATAGGTATAATTAGAATCAAATGTTATCATATATCGCTAGTAATCAAATTGGTTATATAGTGATAACTAGTATTATCGCTGATTAACGAATTCGCTATATATTAATCATTATCATGATCAGTAGTAATCGGCAAGGGTAATTAGTATCGATATATAATTATCTGGTTAGTAATTGATATATATCAGTTTATTTTTTTTGCTAATGATATTGTTTTTTTTTTTGGTGTAATTCTAATAGCCAAGTTGGTGAACTCTTTTTTCCAAAGGTCTTTGTTATCCGGTTCTCTAGCTCTGGTTTTTGATACTCTAGTTTTTGGTAGTACTATTAAAGATCTTTACTATTTTTTTACTTGGAACTTGCTAAACAGGGTTTTGTTTCTCTGGTTTTTTGGATTTGTTTGTATAACAAAATGCAACTATATCCAAAAGCTCCTATTCAAGATAGTTAACCAAGGCTATAATAAAATCTGGAAAAAATTTTTGTACACATGTGCACATTGAAAATTTTTTGTGTACACTTTATAAAATTTGAATAAAAATTGTGCATAGCCTATATGTTAATTAAGAAAAATCTTTGTGCATATGTGCATATCCAATTTAAAAAATTGTGCACTCAAAAAAAATTGTGCACATGTGCACATTGTGTACATGAATTTTATTTAAGTATTGTTACTTATACTGGACTGGACCGGACTCAGATTTAGACTGAACAAGACCAGTCATATTTAGCAAACAGTTATATTGCTACTTTAAAATTTTTTAAAGTTTAATATATATATCTAGTTATTAATGCTATATATTTACAATTTAGATTAATTTTAAATTAACTATATACATATCAATCAAGGGACATTTCTCTTAGAATGCTGTCTATAATAAAAATTATAAAAAAAACATATGAATTTACTATAAACTTTAAGCCAAAGATCTAAACTAGCTTTACTAATTAATTTAAAATTAAATTTTACAGACATATAAAACAAGAAACGAAGAAAAAATTTAGCTTAAAAACTAGGGCAAAATTTTTTTATTTTTGCACTTTTTCAAAATTTAACTTCGCCAAAAACAAATATTAACTAATTTTAAATTAGCAGTTATGTGTAAAATTATGCTCTGAACAACTTTACTTAGTCGACCAAAAAGGTTACCTTGTAAGAAAAATGTGGTAGCTATATGCTAAAGTTAAAAATTTTTAGTTTGCAATATAAAACCCTTTTTTTGTTAAGGTAGCCTGCTTTGGGCTTCTAAGTAAACTTGTTCAGCTAGTAATTCTACTTAGTTTGAGATCAAAACGCGTTTTTTTAGACCAAAAAAAATTTTTTTCGAACTTTGAACCCATTTTTCACTTAGTAAAAAGTTCAAAAAAACGCATTTTGATTTTAGACCAAGTAGAATGCGTGCACTTATTTGTGCGAGTGATACAAATCCAAAAAGGGAAATTGGCCAATCAGAGAACATAAAATGTAATGATCCTGGATCAGCCCAACACGTGAGCAAAGCGAAGAAAAACACAAAAAAAACCATAAAAAGAGAAAATACAAGAAAACAAGTGTATAAACCTGTCTTGGTGCACTAATTAAAAATGATGGGAATAAAATTTTACATATAATAGGTATCACTTTAACCCTATCCCTTACTTTGTAAAGGTTTACAGGCAAATTTGCATGTATAATTTCTCTGATCTAGTTTTTTAATTATTTAAGATATTTAAATAAAATTTGGTATTATAATATTTAAGAACAAGGATTATATTTTTGAATTATTTAAACTTATATTATAAGACAAAAAGTTTATGATGCTTATAAGCTGAAAATATTAAATTTTAAAGAAATTTTTTATCCAAAAAAATATTTTACATTATCTTGGCGAATTCTTTAAATATTGGTTTTAAAAATATAGTTTCTTATACTACTTTGTAGTTTATATAAAGGATAACAACTTTTATTATTTGACTTTAAATAATTTACTTGTAAAAATTAGGACTTGTATTAGAAGTGAAAATTTTTTTTATAGACAGGAACATATAAAATTTAAAAAAAAACCTAAAGAAAAAATTCTATAGTAAAAGTTCCAAAACAAAAACTTTAAACTTTTATTACACCAAAGTTTTTTAATAATTTTAAAAAAATTTTATAATAAAGTTGATAAAACAGAACTAATATTATATTTTTTACTTAGAAAGTATATAGCTAAAATTAATATTTAAGGTTTTATTTAAAAAATTTAAAATTTTAAAATTTTTGCAGACAAATATGCCTGTATAACAAATTAAGAGATAGCTTCTAACGTTAAGATCCTAACCCTATCCTAACCCTAATTTTTAATTTCACGAACTTAGTTTATTTTTACATTGAATTTCCTTTTTAGATTTGTACCACTTGTACAAATAAGTAAAGTGAAGTAGAATTACTAGCTGAACAAGTTTACTTAGAAACCCAAAGCAGGTTACCTTGACAAAAAAAGGGTTTTATATTGCAAACTGAAATTTTTATCTTTAGCATATAGCTAACCCATTTTTTTTACAAGGTAACCTTCTTTGGTCGACTAAGTAAAGTTGTTTAGAGCATAGTTTACACATAACTGCTAATTTAAAATTAGTTAATATTTGTTTTTGGCGAAGTTAACTTTTGAAAAAATGTTAAAATAAAAAAATTTTGATCTAGTTTTTAAGCTAAATTTTTTCTTCGTTTCTTGTTCTATATGTCTGTAAAATTTAATTTTAAGTTAATTAGTAAAGCTAGCTTAGATCTTTGGCTTAAAGTTTATAGTAAATTCATATGTTTTTTTTATAATTTTTATTATAGACAGCATTTTGATTAATTTTAAGTGGAAATGTCCTATGACTAATATGTATATATATAAGTTATTTCAAATTTGAAATAAAAATATAACTTTTTTTATATATAACATTAGCAAAAATATATATGTATAAACTTTTGTAAGTTTTTATAATATGTAAAAAAATCGTAAATTTATATAAAATTTAATATAAAACTACGCAAGTCTTATGGTATGAAAAAAAATTGTAAATTTACATAAAAATTTTATGTAAGTTTATAATTTTCTTACATACTATAAGAAAATCATAAACTTATGTAAATTTTTATATAAATTTACAATATTTTTATAGTATATAAGAAAATCATAAACTCATGTAAAATTTTTATATAAGTTTATGATTTTCTTACATTATATAAAAAAATTGCAAAATATTTTGAAAAACCTTGCACACTAAAATCTAATATTGTATTTTTGAAATATTTTGAATATTTTAGAAATATTTTAGAACTAAAAAACCAGTAAGAAACCAAGTTGGAATAGTAAATTTTAGTCTGGATAATACCAAGGACACGTTTAACTAAAGTTGGTACCGTTTAAAGCCAACAACTTTTTATATATAGGCACCAATTTTTTAGCTATAGTGTAACATGATTGACCAATATAAATTCAGAAAATTTTAATATAAATTTATTAATAAATTTTAAAATTTTATTAATAAATTTAAGGGTAGAGTATATGTAGATCATTTTTATATTACTAATTATGACTCTACTATGTAAATCAGATTACACAATACAAACACTACAGATGAGCTACTTAAAAATAAATATAACATTATAAAACCTGTTTTTGAATACTTGTTTTATCAAAATATCAAAAAAAACACATATTAACTAAGTTGGTATGTTAAAAATTTACTTACTAAATTAATGAATTTTGCGGGTAATAAATAAATTTTGCGGATAACAATGCGAAACTAGTCAATTACATCACATGATTTACAAGTAATCTACAAGTGATCGATATAGGCTAAACTTTACCCTTAAATTTTGTTATATTTTTTTATATATAAGCACCAAATTTTTAAACTTCTTAAAATAAGAGATACTAAAAATTTTATTTGTAAATTTGATAGTTTAATTAAAAAGCTATTAAATTTATAAAAACTTTTTTTTTAGTTTATTTTATTTTAAAAAAAGAAATAATTGTTTTGTAACCATAGGGGGGTGAGTCAGTAAAAAAGGAACAAATTTTTTCTAAGTAAAAGTTTTGTTAACTTTAAGTATAAATATCTTAACAACTATCTTAATAAATTCAATAAAATTTTTTTTATTTTAATTATATAATTTCAAGATTAAAATAAAAAAATTTTTAGCAAATTTGATTAAATAGTTGTTAAGATATTTTAATTTAAATATTAAAAAAATTTTACTAAAAATAATTTGTTTCTTTTCTACTGACTCACCCCTATAGGTTACAGTAACCAGGGTCCATAACTAAGCCCAAATATAGTATAGTTAGGGTTAGGGTTAGAGTTAGTATAATATTAAAGTTAGAGTTAGGTTGTAATTGGTTAGGATTAGGATTAGAGTTAAATTTAAAATTATTACAAAATCATGAGAGGAGCATTTTTTGTTAGTAACACAACAGGGTTACCCTAGTAAAATTTGAGTTATTAATGATTTTATTAAATATGGTTACAGTAGCCATGGCTACAAATTTATTACTCCTTAAAAAAATTATAAAAGTTTAAAAATTTTATAGTTAAAAGTTGATGACTTTTCATGGTAGCAACTGTAATATTTTCAAAATATTTCGATAATTGTATTACAAGATTAGATTAGATCTTTGTTTTTTTTTTTTTTGTTTAAAATAGGACCCCGGACATCTCTCATAGAGGTCATAACTGATCTGCATGAATTTAGGCGTTTTTGCTACCCCTAAAATCAAGTAAATTTGCTAAAAGTTGGATTATTATATATAAATTTTATAGTAATTTGCTAAAACTAAATTATAACATCTAATATAGTGCAAATTTTTTAAACCTTTATTTATACACATGTGTAATAACAATTCTAGCTCTAACTCTAAGCAATTCACCCTCACACTATCACTAGAACTACTCTTCCATCTAATAATAACTTCATGTAATCCTAACCCAACAACAAGATAGTGCTAAACCTACTTTCTATATAACATTTTAAACTTACCCCACAATCCTATCATGATACTAAGCTAATCTAGCCTTAACTTCGTGTAATCCCACCCTAAAACATCTAAATATAGCTACTATTAACCAACAAAAGCCAATGTTTATGTTCGTGGCTGACCTGAAATTAAATAAATTTGTACGCATTAGTTATCAATTTTAGACGAGTGTAGCTTCACATATTTACATCAAAAGCTCACCACCAACCATCATTCAAGAATCATCCAAGTAACTGACGACCCCGGCAAGTGTGGCGCTAGAAAACAAACAACAAAAGAGTGAAGACACTTATAAACGGTGACACAATCAAAGCGACGACACCACAAGCGATGGCTCCAACTAACAACGGCTCCAGCATACAATAGATAGGGTCCAGCAAACAATGCTCCAACAAAATGGTGACTCTAACAAAATGGCAACTCCAACAAAACTGCGACTCCAACAAAATGATGACTCCGACAAACAACGGCTCTAATAAAGACGATTTCAGCAAAATGGTAGCATCGAAGAAGATAATGAGGATAAATTGTGGATTAGTATTGCAGTATTGTAAGTATTGTAATAAGAAAAAAAACTTATCTATAACGTTGATCTGTGTAACTTGTGATATCGCAACCTGCAGCATTTACCGTTCATATTTAAATAAAAATAAAAAAATTTATTTAGAACCGTATTTAAATTAAATAAAAAAAAAATATTATTTAAATAAAAAAAAGTTAAAAAGAATAACTTACTATTTATATCCGGATTGATTAAATTAAAAAAAAATTTTATTATTATTAAAATAAAATAAAAAAACATAAAGAAAAAAATACTTATCTTGTAGATGATCTAGATCTAGATCCGACGAACAGAAAATAAATAAATTTTAATAAAATAAAAAAAATCAATAAATGAAAAAAAATAATAATTTAATAATATAAATAAAAAAAAAATTTATAAA
>QKWP01003246.1:0-29837 GCA_003550325.1 Gigaspora rosea | reverse complement strand
ATCGGGCCACTAATTTTTGTATCTAAAAAGTTATTTTCACTATCGTTTATTATTGCATCTTTGATTTTACAGAAATGTATGTTTAGTTATTAGCTGTGCATTCGTTTTTGATATTAAAGTAGTTACTTTAAATATCTAAAGTAACTACTTTAAATATTTAAAGTAGTTACTTAAATCTCTATCTAAAGCAGCCACTTTAGATATCTAAAGTAGCTACTTTAAATATTTAAAATATTTTATCTAAAGTAGCCACTTTAGATATCTTAAGTAGCTACTTTAAATAAGAGGCTACTTTAGATACAAGAGATACTTCAGGTGCAATATTGCATTTAAAGTTGCCACCTATCTAAAGTAGCTACTTTAGACACAATAGAGTAGCTACTTTAGATGACGCTACTTTATATATATAAAGTAGCTACTTTAGATAGGTGGCAACTTTACATGCAACATTACCATCCGAGCATCAGTTTATGTAAGTGCCGAGATAGGTCAGGGTGGTAAATGAATATAAAATACGTAGGGTCGGGTTTATAAATATAATGATTCGAAATACAAGAAAAATAATAAAAGACAAATATTATAGCAAAAATCTGCACTAAGCATAAGAACACGAAGTTTATCTATTATACACGATAATCTTATTATAATGAGGGATCAACTAAAGACCAAAAACATTAATATACATGAAGAGCGAATACATTGGGTTTATATACATGTAGATTACTTAGAATTCTCCCCGATACATTCATCGGATCAACTTCCATCGATATTACTAATTTTTATTCCATTCACACCAATAAAGGCACCCCTCGCATTACTATCTGCATCAAGGACATCCTACCTGAAACATTAATCTCTTAATCTGCTTTACTAACTCTTCATTGGGCTAGCATATTCGCGATAATATATAAAGGCTTTGATTGTTTGACGATGTTTAGTATTGTCCATGCATCGGACCAATTCAACTTCAGATGAATTAGTATAGTATTCGGGTATAGTAATTAAACATACCTATAAATGGACAAATATGGAAATCAGGATAACTATAGATAATAATAAGAAAGATCTATTTAAGGTAATAACGTAGGGTAAGTATGGAGAAACAAATTAAGAAAGGGATGAAGGACAAAATTAGTAACTAATTATTGACAGATTAAAATGAAATCAGATTAAAATGAAATATGTATAGTATAACAAATTTGACAAGCCACCGAAAAAATAAAAATTTTTGGTCGCATTTTTAAGGTTAAGGGTTAAGGTTAGAAGTTAGTTTTAGAGTAGAGTTTATATTAAACAAGTATAAGTGGGCTTTAGAAGGTTAAATAGAAACCCATATTCCGGTTTCGCGACAATTATTATCATAAGCAGGGGCAGAATAAGTTTATACTATATCGTGATATTGGGCGTAGAAATGTTACGATAATAACAACAGTATGTGATTCGTAAACCGACTATGTGATTAAACAGCAGTAGGTCGAAGTTATTAAAAATTAGCAACCGAAAGTATAATGTAGGGGATGTGAATAGGAACTAATTAAAAATATCATTTTCTGACTGTCTAATCAATGTTAATCTTATGGTATGTACCGTAGTGGTATACAATCTAGTATTAAGTCACTAATATTATTATAAGCGATGCTAAATTTTATTTTTTTTTTTTGATTTTTATAACTCCCTACGGAGACGCTCAGTGGCGTACTTTAGATGCTAAATTTTATATAATGCATCATTAATTTAACTTTCAAAATTTCATATAATACAGTACACTATGTAAGTATATTACATCAGACTAATCAGATTAGCCTTACCCTTAATTTCCTACTATGTTTTCGTACTATTTGTACTGTACTAAATTTCACCATTTAATTGGGATATAAGTCGAATAGCATAGTATCAATTCAAAATGGGTATATCTTCTCTTTCAATGCATATATTAATAACCAACTATAATAAAGTTTTTTGCTAGACTATTCTTTTAAAGACATAATAAAATCGAACTTCATTCAATATTTAAGTTTTATGTTGTTCTTAAATAGAATTAACTATTTAATTGTTTCCCCCTTCGTCTTTTTATGATTTCTTATTTTTCTATTTAAATGAACCTCCGTTGGAATTGTCTATTTTATTCGAGTTCACATGATATAGAAATATACATACTTTGTCCGTGCTGTTTTCTAACCATTCATTTCCACTTTACCTTTTAATCAGAGTTGAGCCTGCATCGCAGTACTTTATTACTAAAATGCCAATTTATAATAATCGATTTGTGTAAATCAGCCAGAAAATCAATAGCTCATCAGATATCACTCAAACAACCAACGCCAATTTTATGAGCTAAAGAAGGAATCTTTTAATTAAATTGTTAATGAGATGTGTAATTTGTATGATAAAGAAAGATTTGAAAATCATTATCAAAATCTTAATACATTAGGACAATTTTTTAATAAATAAAAGGCAAAGTCAGATAATATTGTCAATTTTTGCTTAAATGATCAAATCATTCTATGACTCTGATCATTCTTGCAAGTTGTTATCATTTTAATAAATTAGCTGAAAGGATGAACATAATACAGTATAATGTATTCATTTATTGTGACAATTGAAGCTAAGATCTTGAAATATTTAAATATTAAATTTTAAAAATTTTTGAGGTCTTTTTATCTTAGAATTAGATTAGTGTTAGGGTTAGTTTTATTAATAAAAATCATAATGAAGTTTAGTAGATATCATAGATTTAAATATAGCCTCCAATCTCAACTTCAGCCAATCTCAGTTTCAGCCTCCACATTTATTAACAAAGAACTGTTTTTTAATCAACTAGTTCAACCGATTATGCATAGTTAAAATTAGAAGCGTGTACGTTGTAAAAATGAGGAATAATCTGGAATCATATACTATGGGTCGCACAATATCAACCAATACTTAACTAATCTAAAACAACACACTAACTACTAAATCCTAATAATGGGCCAAACAGATCTCTAGGCTACGTCACGAAGCTCTAATTCGGGATCACGGAATTTACTACTGAGCTTATACGAATTTCATATATCGGGGAGTGGGAGTTAGTAGAGCAAACATTTCATAATATTAGACTCTGAATTATGAGTTTCGAACACAATATGAGCTATTTTTATTACCGGAGAAAACTCCTCCTTTATATAATTATTTTTACATATAACGGAATTCTAGGAATTTTAGCTATTCTAACTATTTTTTAAATTCTTGCAATTCCCACCATTCCTCGAATCCTTCGAATCCCCAGAATTCCCCGATTACCAGGAATTCCAAGAATTCTAGGGATTCATACCACCGATTTCCGCAGTAAAATTCGGTGTCTTGCCTTGCACAACGTACATTTCCTGATATCACCTGCACAAATAAGAAGCATCACTATTATTTATATCGAAAAAATATCTCTGGACTGTAATCCCATAATTATAGTCCATGATATATTAAGCATATTCTCTATACAAACCAATAATGCCAATTATGAAGTATAATACAGATTAAGCACAGTATTTACTGCCATGTTTATTATACCGGAATCCTATTGTCACGGTGTTACGCGGTACCCATGTGATTAGTGATCGGGTGATCGTTATTCATTGGAAATTAGTATAATGATTGCATGAACGATGAGTAAGGCATTAATAAATAAGGCATCGATCCTGAGGAGGAAGTGCCTAGCTTTTAGCCTCTAGCTTTCGATCTTATTAGTTTTAGCTTTTGAGCTCACAATAACTTGGTTTAACGAACTTGTGTAATCATAAATTAAATCTCTTTGTGAATAAACTGTTATCTGTGTGAAGTATCTATTAGGTGGTAATTCCTAAACGATACGTCAGTCATCGTACTGCCAAGCGAGTGAAGTTTAGTAGCAAAACCCCACGAAGACACGGTAGTCTGAGTGACTACGTAACACCTATTAAACTATATTTTAGGCATTTACTAAAAAATATCAGATATATTCTATAATAAAACATATTTTGATATTGATATGAATGAAAACATTTAAGTCTCAAACTACCAATATGAACAAACTGAACAATGTATACTATTTTACAATATTCTATATATTCGGGTCTAATTTTATATGTTATAAAGATTATGATCTGCTATATTTGTTTTTGTTTCGAAGTAACGTTTATTAATTTAAATTTACGGTATTTTTAATTCATGTAATTTACTACCTATAAAAAAAATTTAATCAAACGGTGTAGAATATAAAGCAATATAAATTTTAAATAAACAAAAAATTTATAACTACCTTGATATTTATAACTACTGTTAAATGAAATAAATTTACTTCTATAAACAGATTCATCATCTATTTGAATATCTTTATTTTTTATATTTTGTAGTTTTTTATCAGATTCGGACAATTCTAATAAAATAGTTTCATTATTCTGCCATTCTGTAAAAGTATCATAAATTTCTTTTGATGTTGGTCGTTTTTTAGGATCCATGTTCCAACATTTCTTCATTAAATCTACATAACATATTGATGTATTTTCATAAATAGGTGGTCGTAAACCATTACATACTTGTAATTGGAATTGTATCGGATCATAAGGAACAGGTTTACCGTATAAAATTTCCCACATTATTATACCAAATGAATAAATATCAGATTCTTTAGTATATGGATGTTTGTTCAAAACTTCAGGAGCAATATATGGTAAAATTCCATAAATTCCATCCGAATTTGATTTAGATGCGATATTAGCTGTTATGGAAAGCCCTAAATCTGCGATGTATGCACTTTTTAAAATATTTAATAAAATATTTCCACTATGTAAATCACGATGAATAAGATCTTGAGAATGAATTATCAGAAGATCATATGAAATACATTGTAGCAGATTTAATTTATCTCTCCAATCCATTCGTGCTATGGCATTTAGATTTTTTCGCAAGCAACCTTCCAAAGCATATTCCATGACAAGAAAATAATCTTTAGAATCTTTATCTTTTGATACACCGAAACAACTTAAAAAAGTTAGATCTTTAAGACCTATATCACAATATGCTTTTAACTTATTATTAAAGTAAATATATATTTGAGTTATTAATTTTAACTATAATCATGGATAATATAATTGATAATAATAATTACCTCTCTTATAAATTCTTCGTGACAATTATTTGATTTATGAAATAATTTAAGTGCAACGCTTTTGACTACATTTTGAATGTTATCAAACCATTCAGCACGGTATACAGTTGCAAAACCACCTTTACCAATCTTTTCTATATTTTTAAAATCATCAAAAGAAATCCAAGATAACTGATATTTGCTTTCGATAAATACATTTTTCAAATAATCTTCAATTTTTAAGTTATGTATCCATTCGTTTTTGACTAGTATTTATTTATAAAATTTAATCAATGTTAGTGTTATAACTGTGTTATATATGAATAAATTAATCACAATAAAAGATATCAGTTATAATTTGTAATAACTTAAATATGATTAATAATACCTAAAGCAAAATAATTTTCTCTATACCTGCAATCGACAATTTAAATATATAAATATCGATGTTATTACAATATTTAATGTTCTGGAGACAGGGCTGGCAATGTTGAGCCAATGGAATTCAATGGTTACGCAAATGATTGAACAAACCAATATCCATTGACTCCATTCGGTGCTTCATTGCCTTCATCAATCCTGCCTGGAGAGTACCAATCGAATATCAAGATCAGCTGTAATGAATTTTCTTAAGTTGAAATTACTTTATTTTAACTTTGACTTAAACTAATATGTTTTTGATTTCAATTACATCCGATCTTACGATTTAATATACTCGGTTAAATATAACTTATATTTAATTTAAAAATTTACCTTTGATACCAGTATTTGGCTTTATCTAGATCTCTTATTACACCAATTCCACATCGATAACATTCTGAAACACTTGACATTCCACTGATGTGTCCAATTTCTGCTATTTTTCGATAATAAATTAATGCTTTATTTTCGCCCTTTTCAACTCCTATTCCATATTGATAACAATTTCCCAAATAATATGCACCTTTAATACTTCCTATCTCTGCAGATTTTTGAAAATAAATGAAAGCTTTATGTTCATCCTTATCAACACACATTCCATAACGATAACAATATCCAATAGAAGCAATTCCATTAGCGTCACCCATCTCAGCTGAGTTTTGAAAGTAAATGAATGCCTTATCTTCATCTTTTTCAACTCCAATTCCGAAAAAATAACAGATTCCCATTTCATAAAATCCAAGAGCGCTTCCCATTTCTGCAGATTTTTGATAATAAATGAATGCCTTATGTTCATCTTTTTCAACCCATTTGCCAAGACGATAACAACATGCAAGAATAATTTGAACTATAGGATTGGTTTGATCATTTAAGCAAAAATTGATAATAACAACTGGATTTTGCTTTTTCTTTATTAAAAATTGGTCTAATATGTCAAGAATTAAATTAGGATTTTTGTATTCAATTCTTTTTTCTTTATATATATTACACATTTCTTTAATAATTTCTTTAATAGAATTCTGTGATAAATCTTGAAATTTGTTATCCTCAAGATACAATTGTGTATTATTGTTGACCATTTGAGTAATATCTAATGAGCTGACAATTTTTTCTTGCTGATTATCAAATAATTTATTGTAATTTGACATTTTGATGCAGTTACTATTTTGTTCATAAAAACGAGTTACAACAATAACCAAAAAGGAAAGAATGGTTAGAAAATAATATGAGAAATTGTATACACATATATGTCTTTGCTACGAAATCAAGTGATAATATGGCAAGGGAAGTTTATTTAAATAGAAATTAATTTATAACAATTTGATTACGAAGTATTAAACAGATAGGTAAGAGAATATTCACGAATAAGAAAAATAAAGATTTTTAAATACAATATAAAGCTTAAACATTCAGTGAGAATTTAATTTTAGCATGTCTTTAAACATATACGGTTGACTGAAGAACTTTATTATAGTCAAACATAAAGGGTGTTTGAGAAAGAAGATATTCGCAATTTAAATTGATACTATCTCTCCTAATGCAATGTAACCTAAATTCAATTTAATATCGGGCACATTACCAAATAAGGTAGCTGCGCGATGTTGTCACGAAAACCAGGAAGCGAATAGCTTTATATATAAATATGTATGAGGTTGACGTTCATGCATGACTAAATTAAATAAACAATAACTATCAACTCTTATATGAGGGAAAAAGGCCGTGCGGACTTTCGAGTACATTTTAATCTAATACTAGTATATAAACCGTCGCTTTACTGACAGTTTAATTAATAAATTATATTATTTTTTATATATTATTAAATTTTTAATCATTTATAATAGTTCTTTAAATTAGATAAATAAAAATATTTAGATTTTTAACATGTTTAATTTTTATATAGCGATGGAAAATTAAAATTAAAAAATATAATCAAAATTTCGCTTATTGTTGTAGTGCAAAACTTTCAATATTTTATATTCACATGTACACGTTAAACTTCAAACATTATAAATATTTGAAATTTTAATGAAATATATATGAATGTAATAAAAATTGTTAAGGCTACTTTAGAACAAGCTTAAGTATTTAATTAAATGTGAATAAAATTTATATACGAACGCCAGTACATATTTAGTCGGTCACATCTGGAAAATGTATAAAAAAAATTTTTTTAAACTGATTGTGTAAAGGTAACAAAATCGGGCACTCGGGATGGTCCTACCAGTTTGATAAAGTTTATAAAAATCAATACTGCAGTAAACGCTAAAACAAACGTGCGATAGAGCATAACGGAATAATACAAATTAGGCTGATCCGGAATAGAAACAAATATAATGATTGGTGATATGCATGAATGTTACACAACAAAGATTTTAAATAATACAGTAATAGATACTTGAAAGTCTGAACGGACTCCCTTGGCAGCACTCATATGATGTGATAATAATAAACTGTTATAACGGCAATCATCATATTGCACTAATTTAAAGGTTTAACAAAATCGCTGATGCAATTACTTGATAACAATAATGCACAAATTAAAAAATAAATAAAATAAGTAAAAACAATGTTATAAATCGTTTTATATAGCGCGCAAATAATTACCCAATCGGATGCTACATTTGTCATCACATCATTGCACTCCATTCTCGATAAGTTAGCATAGTGGGCTTTAAGTCTGATTGGATGATCGACCGAAATGTTACATAATATTGATGTAACGTTTCGCAGGCACAAAATTGGATTGGAAGTCCGAGTCGAATTGGTAAGGGCTAAGGCCAAAAGAATTTAAAAGTCGAAGTTTCGTTTTATAAACTATTAAATTAATTTAGTAATCCACGAGGTAATGCTGAATTAGATGAGAGGTATGTTTAAACGTTAAGTTTAGCCTATAGATTAAACCAGTAATTCCGCTCTCTTTTGTTTGTGAAACATATTTTTCGTAATTCCAACTAATAAAGAAACTTGACTATATTATAGGTAATTAATATGAAGTTGTGAGTCATACATAAGCTTGATAGATTTTGTGAGGTGAGTTAAAGAAGTCAAAGCGAAGCAGTGGTAATTTAACCATATAACGATTATAAAATAAAATAATTAAAGTATTTAAGAAACAATAAAAGTTGGTTATAATTACCTTTTATTAGAAATTAGTATTTTAGGATGAGTTTAAACATTTATATTTTGTATTTTCGGTTTGTTTCGTTAGTCTTTTTTTNCACTCGGGATGGTCCTACCAGTTTGATAAAGTTTATAAAAATCAATACTGCAGTAAACGCTAAAACAAACGTGCGATAGAGCATAACGGAATAATAAAATTAGGCTGATCCGGAATGGAAACAAATATAATGATTGGTGATATGCATGAATGTTACTCAAATATGCAAAAGTCGTCCCTCCAAAGATTTTAAATTATAGATACTTGAAAGTCTGAACGGCCTTTTGCCCTTGGCAGCACTCATATGATGTGGTAAAAATAAACTGTAATAACGGCAATCATCATATTGCACTAATTTAAATAAATTTTAAAGTTTATAATGCACAAATTAAAAAATAAATAAAATAAGTTAAAACAATGTTATAAATCGTTTTATATAGCGCACAAATAATTAACCAATCGGATGCTACATTTGTCATCACATCATTGCACTCCATTCTCGATAAGTTAGCATAGTGGGCTTTAATTCTGATTGGATGATCGACCGAAATATACATATTGATGTAACGTTTCACAGGCACAAAATTGGATTGGAAGCCCGAGACGAATTGGTAATGGCTAAGGCCAAAAGAATTAAATGTCGAAGTTTCGTATTATAAACTATTAAATTGATTGAGTAATCAACGAGGTAATTCTGAATTAGATAAGAGGTATGTTTAAACGTTAAGTTTAGCCTATAGGTACAATAATCAATAACCAGCAATTCCGCTCTCTTTTGTTTGTGCAACATATTTTTCGTAATTCCAACTAATAAAGAAACTTGACTATAATATAGGTTATTAATACGAAGTTGTGAGTCATAAGCTTTATAGATTTTGTGAGGAGTTAAGGAAGTTAAGGCGAAGCAGTGGTACTTGACCATATAACGATTATCAAATAAAATTTATTAAAGTTCATTTTTTTAAATTACGCCTCTCGGCGCCCCTTTATAGAAAGGGTTTTAAAAAAAAAAGTTCATTTTGATATTTAAGAAACAATAAAAGTTGGTTATAATTATTTTTTATTAGATATTAGTATTTTAGGATGAGTTTAAACATTTATATTTTGTATTTTCGGTTTGTTTCGTTAGTCTTTCTTTCCTGCTTTTTTTCGTTTGTAGTACGCTAGAATTCTTTGTCTGCGCTGCGACAAGATTGTAGTTTTAGATTTAAGGCCATCGATATAATTATTTTTATGCATATTAGTTTTTTTTTTTATTCGTGACGTTTAATAAAGTTTAAATTCAATAAATTTCAATTAGCTAATAAATTTTTACAACATCTCGAAATGATCTATAAAATATGCCCAATTACAATGAAAGCTCGCTATGCACGATACGTACTAGAAAAACAGACACTGTTAATGTCCGGGGCTAGGAATTTATTTTTGGCTATTATCTAAAAATAGAACCGATGGATTAGATAAATTGGAATTTACTTAATTGATAATCTGCCTGTCAACTGGAGAATGGCGAAATGTGGCGTGCTTCCATCTAAAAGTTTTTTTTCTTACTAAGTTAACGATACATATCTACTAATTGAAAGTTGTAGAGATCGTCGAGACGTATCTAACGGTGGTTAGATCATCCAAATTGGCCCAGTAGATGGCGAGTTATCGCCGAAAAACGATTGGCCGACTATATAAAAATCCGTACATATGAAAATTACTACACGTGTATAGGCGAAATGTGGCGTGCTTCCATCTAAAAGTTTTTTCTTACTAAGTTAACGATACATGCCCACTAATTGAAAGTTGTAGAGCTCGTCGAGACACATCTAATGGTGGTTAGATCATTCAAATCGGCCTAGTGGATGGCGAGATATCTTCAAAAAACGATTGGCCGACTATATAAAATCTCTATGAAAACATTGTTTACATAGAGATTTTATATAGTTGGCAACTCGTTTTTCGACAATATCTCGCCATCCGCTGGGCCAATTTGGATGATCTAACCAACGTTAGATGCGTCTCGACGAGCTCTACAACTTTTAATTAGTGGGCATGTATCGTTAACTTAGTAAGAAAAATACTTTTAGATGGAAGCACGCCACATTTCGCCTATAGTGATTTTCATATGTAATTTCCGTCACGGATTTTTATATAGTCGGTCAATCGTGCTTTGGTGATAACTCGCCATCCACTGGGATGATTTGGATAATCTAACCACCATTGGATGCGTCTCGACGAGCTCTACAACTTTCAATTAGTGGACATGTATTGTTAACTTAGTAAGAAAAAAACTTTTAGATGGAAGCACGCCACATTTCGCCATTTTCCAATTGACAGGCGGATTATCAATTAATAGGCAATTCTCCGGTCAACTGGTTCAAAATTGTTTTTTTATATATAAATTTTACTATAAGTGCGAATGCACAGCGTCTTTATCTAAAACTTTTTTTTATACTAAGTTAATTACTTTTATGGCTTAAGAGACTTTTGTAAAGCTCATTAAAATGCATCTAATGGTGGTTAGAGCGTCAAAATTGGCTTGGTGAATACCAAGATATCCTTAAAAAACCTTTCTTTTACTATATAAATTTCTTTATAAACTATAATATTGTTTGCAAAGAAATTTACATAGTAAAAGAAAGGTTTTTTAAAGATATCTTGGTATTCACCAAGCCGATTTTGACACTCTAATCACCATTAGATGCATTTTAATGAGCTTTACAAAAGTCTCTTAAGCCAGGAAGGTGATTAACTTAGTATAAAAAAGTTTTAGATAGGGACTCTGTGCATTCGCACTTATATTAAAATTTATATATAAAAAAAAAATTTTTGAACCAGTTGACTGGAGAATTGCCTATTAAATTAATAAAATTCACAACATTAACATAATTAAATAGTATATCTTATGGATAGCATATTTAGATTATTAATGAATACTTACCGATTGAAATTAAAAGCAATATTCATGAATAGATAGATTATTTTAAATACTTAGATTATTTATATGGATTCAATTTTTGTAATTTTTTGGGTCATATGAGTTTGCAAATACAACATAAATAGCCACTCTATGTTCGTCATATTTTATAAAATTTATCTATAAAAGAAAAATATGGTGAATAATTAATTGAGTTCCATAAAATATAATGAAGCCGAAGTGACTACTGTATTATAATACGGGACTCAAAAAAAATGCAAATATGGTAAATTAAAAGTCAATATTTATAAAACTTATTTTTCAATACTTAGATTAATAAACATCCTTTATATTCATGGATTATTATGATAAATGTTTGTGATATCTTATTTTAGATCTTTGATTAATAAATGTTTTTTATATAACTAAGTTCTATAAATAAATGAAATTAAATATTAAATATCATAATTCAAATAACTTATTTCAGACCTAGATTTTATATTCACTAAGTGTTGTAAAATATATAAAAATAAATAATAATATTTATAACTCGAATGGCTTATTTAAATGCATAACCTCAATAAATATTATTAAAATTTGTAAGCCTCTATATGACCTGTTAACCCAGGTCATGACTTGGATCAATATCTGATCCATCTTGACTAGTGAAGAATATTTAATGTTCTCAATGTTCCCAAGAACATTCAAAAAATTTGAGAACACTAACTATATTTAAAAATAATGTTCTCTTTTGAGAACAAACTAAGAACATAAAATTTATAATTTATGTTATTATAAGATGTATATAAAATTATATTTATTGCTAGTGATCATTACCAGTATCATATAAATATAATCAGCCAATACTGTAGAATATTATATATATGTTTATTATTGTAAATACAATAATAGAATCAGTTATAAGAGGGACCGATGGGTCCTCTTATGGCTGGTGATCTACCGGGTTATTTTCTCATAGTTGGAAATAAAAGTGATAAGTATGGTGGTGTACTAACTTATAATCGATAATCAGTGCTTTAATCAGCGAGCAGTTAGAACTCCTAATTGACTAGTTGAATTTATAAATAACGACTAGAAAAGTCGACTATTTGATTTTAGTTGGATAGATAGTTATCGACTGCAAGCACTAACTTGAGAATGTTCTACGTGTGATTTAACTAATAATTATAAGTTATACAATAAAATTCTTTCAGACGAAAAAAATTTAACTATATACTAGCCGGGCTGACCTGCAGGAATGTGGGTCAAGGGCCGACCCGCCCGCCCGCCCGGCTGATGGGCCAGGTCAGCCCGCATCACTACTATTATTATCAAATAAGAGATGTACAAATCTTATTTATTTTTTAATTAAAATTGAATTCACTTATTTATAGGATTTTCATTATTTTATTGTTAATTGATAATGCTTCTAATATTGTTTTATTATTATTAAACAGTTGTTGATCTGCATAATAAAAAATTTTTACTTAAATTCATCAAATGGAAGTTTCTAAACGTTCCTATTTTATTTTCCAATTTCAAAATCTTGATACACAAATAAGTTATTTTAAAATCTTATTTATTTCCAAAAAATGCCTAGATCTCTTTGTCTGGCTACTAATAACACCTGACAAATAAATAAGTTAGAATAGAATGAACAAAAGTACAAACTTTATGCATAAAAATTTTTTATATTAGTCAATATGGTGTTACTTTATTTGATTGATACATTATAATATAAATATCTTATCCAGATATAACCATTATTCTTTTATTTGAATAGGATATAAAACCTATTATTAGATTTTATTAAAGGTTACCAGGTAAGAGCACTAACTCCAATAAGATAATCACAAGTATGCATTATAATGATCAGCAATTTATGTACATTTCGGTAGCATATAAATTATTGAATTAAATTATTTGTATTATTCCTTAATTTGGAGAAGTTTGAGACAAATTTGTTTGTATAATTACTATAAAAATATTTCTAATCTACTGTTTTAATGAGTATTAGTTCATGGTGACCCCACAATTAACCAATCAAAATCAATTATACGAGTCATGTGTCACTAATTTGTGATAAAGCAAATTGGCAAGCATGTGATGTACAAACCAGGTTGATCACCTGAAAAATGTTGGGGTCGTTTAAAGCAGGGTGCAATCACGTGATATGGCGCCAATCAACTTGTTTGTTTTGATCAACCTGGATCAGCCTGACAAAGAAACAAAGAAGAAAAAAAGTGAAAAAACGCAAAAATACAAGAAACGAGTGTCAAAACCTACCTTGGGGCATTAACAAAAAATGTCGGGAAGGCAATTTTACTATAATACTATTTCTAACCCTAACCGCTGCTAACCCTTACCCTAACTTTAATTAAAAAATCAAAATCATATAACTGTACCCTGCTTTAAACGACCCCAAAATGTTGCATAACAAAATGAATAACAAAATTGAATACTACAAATTAAAAACCAAAGCAAGTCAATCTATCACCAGAGCAACCCCAAAATTTTTTATCACTACAAATTAAAAAAAGTAAATCTCTATTACCACTAGGGACAACCCTAAACTTTTTTATTTTTTTAAAAAAAACTGCATTATTATATAAATTTTTAATTTATTTCTCAAATTAGTATTACTGCATTATGATATCACAAACCCAATGAATTCTATTAACAAAAAAAAAAATTTAAAAACCAACAATATCTAAAGACTCAAAAAATGTTAGTCAAGTATTTTCATACATATTTGCCTAGTGCTTTTATACATATTTGTCCAGTGCTTTTATACACATTTATCTGCCCAGTACTTTTATATGTTCGCTTATTTACAAGTTCACCTAGTACTTATTCTACCTGCAAGTTCATCTTACCTAGTACTTATTCCAATTTCAGCAAATTCTAAAGAAATAGAAGTTAGTAAACAAGATGACCAAAAAAAAACAGAAAATGGTACAAAAAAAGCAATAGAACAAGAAAACTCATCTATATTCTTCTGGTACTTTTTTTATCTACAAGTT
Source organism: Gigaspora rosea (assembly GCA_003550325.1). Classification (NCBI taxonomy): domain Eukaryota; kingdom Fungi; phylum Glomeromycota; class Glomeromycetes; order Diversisporales; family Gigasporaceae; genus Gigaspora; species Gigaspora rosea. Next base: position 15,234 of record QKWP01003246.1, on the reverse strand, counting down.
TGTCTAGTTGTATTTCATCTGCAATTTCATCTTGCCTGGTACTTATTCCAATTTTAGCAAAATCTTAAGAAACAAAAACAAATAGAAATTAGTGAACAAGACAACCAAAAAAAAAAGAAACAGGTAATAGTACAAAAAAAAATATATATAACAAGAAAATCACCTATGTTTACTAGGTGTTTTTTTACCTACAAGTTTGCCTGTTGCTTATTCTATATGCAAGTTTTCTTGCCTAGTACTTATTCAATTTTAGCAAAACCTAAAGAAAGAAAAACAAGAAGAAGTTAATAATCAAGACAACCAAAAAAAAACAAATAATAGTACAAAAAAAAAAGAAATAAAACAAGGAAACTTACAAATATTCAGCTAGTACTTTTTTTACCAGCAAGTTTGCCTAGTGCTTATTCCATCTGCAAATTCACCTTTTTGATACTTATTCCAATGTTAGCAAAATATTAAAAAAGAAAAATAAATAGAAGTTAGTAAACAAGACACCAAAATAAAAAATAGATAATAGCACAAAAAAGAAAAAAAAAAAAAAAAAGAAAAAGAAATAGAACAAGAAAATTATCTATGTTTGCCTAGTGTCTTTTTACTTACAAGTTCGTCTAGTGCTTATTCTACCTGCAAGTTTGCCTCCCCCAGTACTTATTTAGTATAACCTAGTGATGCCACTGAAATTGATTTTTGAAAAAGGCCTATTTCGTCTTCATTAGAAAAAATTAAAATTTTTTATAAAAAAGAGCAAATAAAATTTATATAGATATGTTCCTTATAATTTTGTCTATTCGAAAAAAGTATCAAATAATTTTGTCTTTTAAGTAAATAGGTCAAAAACAATTTTGTCTTCAAATTTTAATTTTGTATTTTAGAACCCGAAATAATTTTGTTCTCATGTATAGTAAAACCTAAAGAAATAGAAATAAGTAAATGTTAGTGAACAAAATGGTCAAAAAAAGAAAACAGGAAGAAACTCAAGTTTACCTATTTTGCTTAGTATTTTTTTGCTTCTCATGATACCTAAAGAAAGAAAAAAGAAGTTATAACAAGACAATAATATATGACACAAAAGAGAAAGAACAATAAAATGAACAAAAAACTTAATCCTACCTTTTGGTGCTTGTTTTATTTTTGGCAAAATATAAAGAAAAAAAAGAGAAGATAGTAAACAAGACAATAACATGCAAACAAAAAATAGAACAAAAAACTTAATTTACCACATTTGTCATAGTGTTTACTTATTCCACTTCTGGTAAACCTAAAGAAGAAGAGCCTAGAAATTAGCAAACAATACAAATACATAAAAGAAAAAAGAACAAGCTTATTTTTACCTAATTGTTCTTGGTGCTTCAATGAAATCTAATTGCTATTGTATACAAAAAAAAATAAAAAAATAAAAAAAAATAAGTTATCAAAAAAAACAAATCTAGATCTAATCTTAATTGAAAGGCCAACCCAGTAAAACAGCATATTCTTATATAATCAAACATGTGATTGTTCAATCATATAGAGTCACTATAGTGATGGGTTGACATCTATAATTTTCCTTTTTTAATTATTTAAAATATTTAAATAAAATTTTGTATAATAATATTTGAAAATAAGAATTGTATTTTTGTATTATTTGTATTTATATTATAAGACAAAAAGTTATATTGTTTATAAATAAAAATATTAAATTTTAAGAAATTTTTTAACTAAAAAGTAATTTACAATATTTTGGTAAACTCTTTAAATCTTATTTTTAATTTAGTTTCCAATACAATGTTGCAATTTATATAAAAAATTACAACTTTCATTATTGCACTTTTAGTAATTTACTTGTAAAAATTAATATAAGTAAATATTTTTTTTATAGACAGAAACATATAAATTTAAAAAAATTTAAAGATAAAATTTTATAGTAAAAGTTCCAATATATATACTTTAAACTTTTATTATACCAAAGTTTTTTAATGTATTTAAAAAATTTTTTCAACAAAGTTAATAAAAATCAAAATTAAATATTTTTTAGAAAAGATATAGCTAAATTAATATTTAAGATTTTATTCAAAAAATTTAAATTTATAAAAAGTTTGAGCCAAATTTGCTTGTATTACAATTTAAGAGATAAAATTTAATTTATAAAATAATAAAATTTAGTTAACAAAATATAAAATTTAGTTAATAAAAATTATAAAATTTAGTTAATTGATGATCTGCCACAAATCAATAATGTGATCATAGTGCAACATGACACAAATTACTATGTAAATCCTATAATATAGGAATATATTTGGCGACCTAAGGAAAACTTAGAAAACTTTTTTTCTTACTAAGTTAATGAGTCATGTCTACTAAGTGAAAATTGTAGAGCTCATCGAGACAAGTCTAATGGTAGTTAGATCATCGAAATTGGACCAGTAGATAATATGGTATCTTCAAAAAATGATTGGTCGACTATATAAATTTTGTGTAAACAAACCTATTGTTTACATATAGTTGGCCAATCGTTTTCGAAGGTATCTCATTATCTACTGGTCTGATTTCAATGATCTAACTAGCATTAGACTTGTCTCGATGAGCTCTACAATTTTTAATTAGTAGACATAACTCCTTAACTTAGTAAGAAAAAATGTTTACCTTAGGTGGGCAAAAAAATTCATACATTTTAAGATTTACATATAAACAAATATTAAGGATCTGCGTCACATTACACTATGATCACACTATCGATTTGTGGCGATCATCAATTAATAAAATTATAAAATTTAGTTAATAAAATTATGTATATAAATATATATATGAATATATATTATTATATATATATGTATAGATATATGCTATTATATGTTATCTGCACATAAATATGCATAAGATAATACATGTCGAGGATGTTGCTGAAATCAGATGATCCTGAAATTTCGATTTATTTTGATATGAAATTTTAAGATTTTTTTGAGGTGTTTTTTTCGTCTTAGTCTTATAAGGTTAGGGTAAGGTTTAGGTGTAGATTTGATATTTAAAGTGTATATGTAAATTTTAGCAGGGCTTATAGTTTCAAATCGAGACCCCAAATTTCAGCATCATCTGATTTTAGCATCATCCCCAACAATACATAAAAAAACATATAAATTGCACAATAGTACATGTACTATTGACAAAAAATCTGCACCTTATTATGTGCTATAAATATGCTTTTTCATACATTGTTTCATATAGATTTATGCATAGGTTTATATAGTTCCATATTCAATCTTTTTCATGCATTCCAGTATTATTTTGTGTTGCAATTTGTTATAGAGCACATGATAGCTAGCCTCATTATGCAAATGAAAAACCAATGACTAGTACTAAACTACACAAATTCAATATAATATTAACTACTATTTTGGGTATATCCTGTTCTAGTTAATTATACTTAAATATTAATTGTAGTTCTAATGTGATCATCTGTATATATACAATGTATATCAATAATTATCAGTACCAATCAAAAGTAAGTTACCCTTTTAGTTTTTTAAAATAAAAAGTTACAACTTAAAATTTTTACTATAAATAGTATTAGAAATAATATAATGTTCACCATAGATGATTATCACCTGTGATTTACAATACATAAATAAAAATAAATCATTTTATTAAAACAAAAAACAAACCTTTTTAATGTTAGAGTTAGGGTAAGGGTTAGGAATTAGAAGGGTGCTTTGTTTATAGTAAAATTTTGCAAAGAATTTTTTTTTTGTATAAAAAAAAGTAGTTTATAGACAAATTTTTAGATTAGAGGCAATTTTTTAAAAATTCTTTGTTTTTGTTACACAAAATTGATTTATATGTTACACCTAATCCTAAATTTTGACTGGCTATTGTACTACAGGTGATAATTACCTGTGGTGTATATTAGAATTCTCCATAGTATTAACTAAATATAGATTCTAAAAAATTATATATTTTTTAATTACTATAGCAAAGGTTAGATAAGAACTAAAAATTTGCTCTAATTTTTAGTAAATTTTTTACTAAAATTTAAAATTAATTAAATTTAAATAAAAATTAATAAAAATCAAAATTTAATTTAATTGATGATCTGCCACAAATCAATAGTGTAATCATAGTGTAATGTAACACAGATTCCTACTATTTGTTGATATGTAAATTCTAAAATGTAGGAATTTTTTTGCCCACCCAAGGTAAACTTTTTCTTACTAAGTTAAGGAGTTGTGGCTACTAAGTGAAAATTGTAGAACTCATCGAGACGAGTCTAATAGTAGCTAGATCATTGAAATCGGCCCAGTAGATGATGAGATACCTTTGAAAAATAATTGGCCGACTATATGTAAACAATAGGTTTGTTTACACAAAATTTTATATAGTTGACCAATCGTTTTTGAAGATATCTTGTTATCTACTGGTCCGATTTCGATAATCTATTTACCATTAGACTCGTCTCGATGAGCTCTACAATTTTCACTTAGTAGACATGACTCATTAACTTAGTAAGAAAAAAAGTTTTCTAAGTTTTTCTTAGGTCGCCAAAAATATTTCTATATTATAGGATTTATATAGTAATTTACATCATGTTACACTATGATCACACTATCGATTTGTGGCGGATCATCAATTAAAAATTTTAAAAAAAATTAATATATTAAATTTAAGTATTTTTATAGTATTGACAAAAAATTTGAGCTGATTTAATAAGATAATTATTAAAAAATTAAAATTTAAAGTTTGTTGAAGATTTTTACTAAAAAAGGATTTGTATAACTATGTTTTTAATAGTAAATTTCAAGTTATACAAGCTTATTTTTGTTAAAATTTTTAATAAATTTTAAAAATTAATTTTTCAATAACTATTTTATTAAATTAGCTCAATTTCAATAATAAAAAATTCTTAAATTTTAATATACTAATTTTTTAAAATTTTTAAATTTAATTCGTGATCTACCTAAGAACTAGTAAAAAAAACATAGTAAACAGTGGAAATATGTTTACTATGTATTATCTGGAGTTTTCCAAAGGGCAAACTGATTTTCTACTAAGAAAACATCTCTTATACATTAAGTAAAAGTTGTAGAGAAGAAAATTCAGGTCATAATAGCAGTTAAATTATTAAAATCAGTCTAGTGGGTCATGAGATATGAGCATTTTTGTCTTCATGATTATATGTTTACTTTTTTGTTTATATGATATAGTTGTAAAGACAAAAATGCTATATCTTGTGATTCACTGGGCTAATTTTAATAATTTAACTGCCAATATAACCAGAAATTTCTTTTCTACAATTTTTATTTAATTTAAAAGAATTTTACTTAGTAGAAAATTGGTTTGTTCTTTGGGAAATACCAGATTCCAAAAAGGCAAAAAACAATAGTAAATTTCCCTATGATTTACTATGTTATTTCACTAGTTCTTAGGTATATTACAAATTAATTTTGATGTTTAATTAATTTTAATTAATTTTAAATAATTTAATTAATTTTAATTAATTTTTGATTCAACTTTTGTTCTAGTGATTAAAAAAATAGAATTATTTTTTAATTTACATTTAGTTAATACTATTTATAGTAAAAGCTTTAAGATTGTAACTTTTTATTTTAAAAAATTAAAAGGGATAGCTTACTTTTGACTAGCACTGTAATTTGTAAATTAATACAAATACTGTATTTACTCGAAATAACACACATGGGCATTATTTCTAAAATTGCATTTTCTTAAAATAGCATATTGGTTTCGAAATAACACCTATGTGCATCACAATATAATGCACACTCCAAATGCTAAATTAATAATCTGCTGAAATAACGAATTCAAATAACAAGCAGAAATAAGAATTTTTTAGTCAAAAAAGTCTCACTTAGATCGGAAGGCTATATATAAAATTAAGAAATACAGGTTTTTTATGCATCACATATATATAACGCACAAATTTTTAGAAATTAGACCTTTACCCCAAAATAACGCCCATGCATGTACTCGAAATAACGCACATCCCCTCAAAATAACATGCAGGTGCGCATTATTTCAAGTAAATACGGTATATAAAAACTAAAGTGAATAACTTTATTTATATTATTATCAAAGTCTCTATATTCTTTTGCTTTAGCAAGTTATTTTCTCAAAAATCTAACAATTGGTTTGGAATTAATTTTTTCTTTAAATGCATGCAATAGTTTGTTTATAACAGCAAAAAGATTAGAATGTAAACTAGTTCTAGCAACTTTTTTTTTTACAACTACTCAAATTCCTTTAATAGGATGAAGCTTACAGTAATACAAGAGAATATAGTATAAGTTATGACCATACTTAACAGCTATTTGATTACATGTATAAAGTACTTTGGTTTTATTTTTTTTACTAACTTATAAAGTTTTACTAAATATTCAGAAATATTAACACTCTTTAATATCAACCATACAATTAATGTGAATTTAATAATAGCACATATTTGGCTAGACGTTTATAGTATCTAGCTCTTATGTGAATGTCTGCAGGTTCATATAGGTTGTAAATATTTATACTAAGTTTATTAAAAAGATTTTTAAAAATATTAGCTACAATAGTAGGCCATATAAAATTAATTTTTTGGTTCTTATAATATAAAAAAAAATAACCTGACAGCCTGGACTTTTATTTAAAAAATTTTTAAAATTTTTTAAATTATGCTGTACTCAACAGTTATATGAAGTATTTAAGTAGTATTTTAATTGTTTAAATAGCTATAGCTTTTTATCTAAGAGGTTTAAAAATAATCTGACCAGTAACTTTGTAGAGCTATATCAGCTCTACATGTGTGCCAAATATCTTTTCAAAATCTTATTATTGTAAGGAGTTTAAGCATTTTAAAAATTAAAATTTTATATGTAAATTTATAAATTTATATATAAAATTTTAATTTTCAAAATGCTTCAACTCCTTACAGTAATAAAATTTTGAGAAGATATTTGGTACACATGTAGAGCTGATATAGTTCTACAAAGTTACTGGTCAGATTTTTTAAAACCTCTTAGATAAGAAGTTATAGCCATTTAAACAATTGAAACACTATGAAAATACTACGTATAACTGTTAAGTATAGGTTACTTGCACCATATAAAATTTAAATTTTAATTTTAAAAAATAAAAACTAGCATTAACAGTTATAGTATTAAATACTGAAATAAATAAAATAATGAGCCGCCCACCTGGATTTTATTTTTGAAATTCCACCTGGTTATTAAAACATATAAAAATTTTTTTTCAAAAATTTTTCAAAATATGACCTGGCCAGGTTATGAGAACCAAAAAATTACGTTTATATAGCTTTAGCATTATAAACAGCATTTGAAATTCTTTATTATATTTGTATTGTTTATTTTCTTCCTTTGAAGATATAGTTTAAGTGACAAATTCTATAATAAATAGAATTGAGTACAATTTTATTGTTAACTTACAATTGCATATTATAATGATGCACTAAATATAATTAAAGTAGTAAACAAAGAATTCTATAATTTGATACCATGTGTAGTTTGAAGTATAATGAAGTTAACAATAAAAATTTATCCAAAAAAGCCTCTAGCCTAGCTAGAGCATTATTATTACCTTGCAAATTATCAAATATTTTCTTAAATAATAGCTTCAAAAAGCTATATTTGCAGGCAATTCATATAAGATATTTTGACATTCACTCTAACCAAAATAATAACCCAAATTATGTAATGTATAAAGTAATTGCCATTTGAAAGAATATAATGATGCTATTTGAGTTTTTGCTATAATATGTTATTGAAAGTGAGGAACTAGAAATATTTGAAAAATAATTAAACTGTGCATTAGTTTTGCAATATTGAGGTAAGTTTCTTTTTTTGGTTGGCCAATTTTTTATAGGTTGTAAAATCTTTATTATCATTTTGTTTCACTTTTTATTACTTGCACAACTCTGATTTTACTAATACTCAGAATTATAGCAATCTGCTTGCATAGTATTATCTTTTGAAATTGATTTAAACATTATTGAGCATCTGAAAAGTATTGCTAAGCACTAATAATTATCTCTTTTTATTGTTAGTCAGTAGAAGTTTTCACATTACAAGTCAACTATAAAATAAATAATGGCTAAATAATGTAAAAAATTAAAGTTTAAACCAATTTTTACTTTTATGTAATTTGAAATTTTTATATAACTTGATTTTTAGGTTTGTATTAGAAGAAAAATCCGGTAATGATTTTTGTGTATCAACCTTTTTTTACTAGACAATAATTAAGAATTAGAATTACAAAATGTATCTAAAAAAATTGAAATATAGTATTTTTATTTTCAATGTATTCAAGTAATTATAAAATATAAGTAAACAGATACTACAATATAATTAGAAACACAATAAAGAAATTAGAGATCTGCTCTGAACGCTGATTGGTCTTTTATTCATAATTTGATTGAATAGCTCATGGCACGTGCACTTATGTCATTTTGATATAATCTATATCTAAAACAAATTCGACCATAGTGTGTGGGAAAACTTATTTTTTCATACGTTTCATTGTGTTAATAGTGATGATGGCTAAGCTTATGTTTAAATATTATTATTTGGTCAACTTTGGAAAACGTGACTGTTGTATGGAAACCTTATTTTTACAACTGGTAAATATCTATCTACATGACATAATTTTGGGATGTTTTTATTGGCCGCATCCAAAAAACATGATCAAGTTGTAAGAAAACTTATTTTTCATACGTTACATTGTATTAATAGTGATGATGTGCTAAACTTACGATTAAATGTTATTATTTGGTAAACTTCAAAAACGTGACTATTGTATGGGAAACTTATTTTTACAACCAGTTAATGATGACGGAATTAAACTTACTAATTTTATCTATTTACATGACATGATTTTGGGTTGTTTTTATTGGCTGCATCCAAAAAATGTGATCAAGTTGTAGAAAAACTTATTTCATTGTGTTAATAATGACAACAGGCTAAGCTTACGATTAAATATTATTATTTGGTCAACTTTGGAAAACATGACCTTTGTATGGGAAAACAAACAGTTAATAATGACGAGCTTACCAATTTTATCTATTATACAATTAATTTTGGGTTGTTTTTATTGGACAATCCAAAAATGTGATCAAATTGTGGGAAAATTTTTATCATCCTGTGACGATTTCTATTTAAAACTGTAATTATTGCGATATTTGTATTTTGTATAGCTTACAATTAAATTGGTCAACTTCAGGAAACGTGACCATTGTGTGGGAAAACAAACGGTTAATAATGACGAGCTTACCAATTTTACCTATTACGATTAATTTTGGGTTGTTTTTATTGGACACATTCAAAAACGTGATCGAATTGTGGTTAATCATCCTGTAACAATTTCTATTTAAAACTGTAATTACAATCTGACCTCTCTATAGTCACACCCCATAGTCACACCTCTATATAAGCACCCAATATTGTGCGACAGACTTAAAATATAGTAAAAAACCTTATTATAGTCACATATTACTTATAATTACTATCACCAAAAAATTTTGATTTTTTTATCCATTTTATTAAATAAAAAACCTCGTTATAGTCACCAATTATTACTAAATATAAATTATAAATCTGATTGGCCAATATTTATATTCATGTTTATTTAAAATATTCTATTAAAAATTCTTAAATGTTTGACAGCAAATAACTTTTGATACAGTGGTCCGATTTGGATGAAACAACCTACCAAAATGTTCGTCTCGATATGACGATTCTAATGAGCACTAGATCGTTTAAATCGGATCACACGATCCTGAGATCGTTAAGGATTTGTATCACTTTACATGTTTAAAAATTGATTAAATTTAAATATCTAAGTGAAAACTCTTTAAAGATCTTAGCATTTTGTAATTAGATTTGGATGATTGTGGACTCTTTAGAATTGTTTCATTGAGCCAAACACTCTGGTAGCTGTTTTATCCAAATTGGACCACTGGTTCAAGAGTTATCACTATCAAATGGTTTAAATTTTTTAATATACAAATACATTACTTATTGGCTTTTGGTCACGTGACCATAACAAGGTATTTTATTTATAATCACACCTCTATACAATCACCAAAAGAGGCGCGATGGACCTTGTGATTATAGAGAGGTCAGACTGTATTGCATATTTGTGTTTTGTATAAATAATAAATTACTAGGGCAAGTATGAAATTTGCTTTTGCAATTGTTTTAGGACAGCAAAATTGAATTTTCATTTTTACATTTGTCAGTCATTCAGATTTTTTTAATTTACTGTACCATATACAAAGTTGATTTTTTGTGTTGCATTATATAAGATCTAAAAACTTAGGTTAGTCGGTCAGATTTTTTTTGGTTTATTTTATTGCAATCTAATATTAGGCCATGCAAAGTTGATTTTTCATTTTATATTACATGAATTTGAAAACTTCGGTTAGTTGGTTAGATTTTTTTTAATTTACTGTAAACTGATATTAAGCCAACAAAGTTGATTTTTAGGTTTGCATTATACAGAATCTGAAAATATGGTCAAATTTTTTTTTAATTTACTGTAAACTAATATTATGCCACACAAAGTTGATTTTTTGTTTTGCATACTTCGGTCAGTCAGCCTGATTTGATTTTTTTTAAATGCTTAAATTAATAAAATATTGTTCGTATCTAATATTGGACTACACAAAGTTGATTTTTAGGTTTGCATTACACGGAATCTAAAAAATTTGGTTAGTCTTTTTTTTAATTTACTGTAAGCCACGCGAAGTTGATTTTTCGTTTTGCATTACTTCAGTCAGTTGGGCTGATTTTTTTTAATTGCTTAAGAGTAGGGGGTATGTAAATCTTTTTCATATGATCTTAGTGTTACAACCAGTGTAGGAAATTAGTGTTCTCAGAGTTCTCATGAGAACACTGTTATAAATTTGTAAATAGGGTTCCGCAATTTGATTTGATCTTCAAATATTTGAATCAAATATTTGATCAAATTCTAATTCAAATTTGACTATATTTGATTTGATCAAATTCAAATCTGATCAAATTTGATTTAACAAATATTTGATTTGATCTAAAAATTACTATTAAAAATTCAAATTCAAATCAAATTCAAATCCAAATATTTGAATCAAATCAAATTCAAATCAGGGTCAATTTGATTTGATCAAATTCAAATTGATAAAATATTTGATTTGATTTGAATTTGAGGAACCCTATTGTGAACAGTAAAATTTTTTTACTGTTCACTATTAAAAAATTTTTTGAGAACAGTAAAATAATAATATTGTTCTCATAAGTATAATAATTAGCTATATAATTTTATGCCAAACCCAAAAATTGATAAAAATTCTTATTGTTCTCATAAGTACAATAATTAGCTATATAATTTTAAGCCAAAACCAAAAATTGATAAAAATTCTTATTTAATTTTGATAAAAGGAAATTTCAATTTGCTATAATAGCAACAATAACAACTACTTATTTCAATTTGCTATAATAGAAACAATAACAACTATTTATATTGGGGGATTTTTTTTTAATGAAAACACTAACCAATTGGTTGAGAACACTTGTAGCTAATGTACTGTTCTTATGAGAACAGTGTTTGAGTCTGAAATTTCCAACACTGGTCACACGTGAATATTACAAAAAATAGAAATATACTACTAATAAAACTTTTTACTATTACAATTAATCTTTATCAAATTTTTGTAGTAAATAGTTTAGTTTATGTTCTTTATAGTAGTAAAAATTTTAACAAATATAATATTTAAAAAAAATATACTTGTATATATTGTAAAGTTTCCGGGGAGCCTCCAAATTTTCTGGGTTACACAAGATTATTAATTAAATATCATATGATCATCATATGATAAAATAATATCTAACCTTTAAATACTGTATCTCGATAAATATTTACCCAATTTTGATGATTTTACTACTATTAGAATCAGAAAAACCTATTCTACAAATTTTATTTAATTTTTAAAAACAGTTTACATAATAAAATATTTTATATATTCAAAAAAAAAAAATAGTAACACAAAAATCATATAAAAAATGAACGACATACCCCTTACACTTAAATTAATAGAATAATGTTCGCATCTGATATTAGACCATATGAAGTTGATTTTTTATTTTGCACTACAAGAGATCTATAAACTTCAGTCAGCTATATTAATTTTTTTTTTAAGTTAATGTAGATTAATAGAATAATGTTTTTTTGGTCGTTTTGCATTACATGGGATCTGAAAACTTTGGTTAGTTAGTTTGATTTTATTTATTTATTTTTTTGCCACATGAAGTTGATTTTTTGGTTTGCAATGCATGGGATCTGAAAACTTTGGTTATTTGGTCTGATGTTTTCTTTTTTTTTTATATAATCTAATATTAGGCCACGCAAAGTTGATTTTCGTTTGGCATAGCATAGGATCAAAAAACTTCAGTTAGTCAGTTTGATTTTTTTTTAATTTACTCTATAAAAAAATCCATATAGATATGCATGTGTTTTAATGGAAAAGCACAGTAATCTGTGGAGCGGCCATAGAACTGGATTTGCATGTGTGAATTCCGTGTTGACACAACTAAAATAGACTGAATTGGACCATCTGCTCGAACATTTTGGACTGTAGAATGACCGGGTTTTGCTGAACTATAATTTCTAGGTTTTAGCACAATCGAGGCATACATAAGTTCATGTGCATATATTTCTTAAGAGTTATATATAAGTAGAAGTGAACTCAATTAATTGGAGTATGATATAATTATAAAGAATTGATATTGTAGCAAATATGCCTATAGCAAAATTTTGTAAGAAATTTTTTTGTTAGGAATTAAAGAACTTTTTTATAGACGAGGTTTTGAGATACAGAGGATTTTTTAAAAAAAGTTGGTTGTTTTGAATTTTTGCATTACATCTGATTCTGTAATTTTATTGGCGATACAAGATACACATGCCATTTAATACATGTAATTCCAATTAACAAGCCTATATATGTCATCCCAAATACGTGCCATTCCATATAAAAAGCTTATACATGCGATTACAAACTTCTTTGTGCTAAACTGTAACACTACCTGGACTACTTTTTTCATAAAGTTACTATAAACTAATATTAGCCTACACGAAGTCTATTTTTTGTTTATTTCTTTTTGCATTACATGGACTCTGAAAATTCAGTCAGTTGATCTGATTTTTTTTTTAATTAACTATAAATTAATAGAATAATGTTCGCATTTGATATTAGGCCACACGAAGTTGATTTTTCATTTTATATTACATGGGATCTGAAAACTTGAGTAGTCTTTCTTTTTTTAATTTACTGTAAATTAATAGAATAATGTTCAAATCTAATACTAGGCTACACAAAGTTGATTTTTTGTTTTGTATTACATAAATTTGAAAACTTTGGTCAGTCAATTGGTTTTTTTTAATTTACTATAAACAAATATTAGGCCATATGAAGTTAATTTTTCGTTAGCATTGCATAGGATCTGGAAACTTCTGTCAATAGATCTGTTTTTTTAACTTACTATAAACTAAAAACTAATATTAGGCCACATGAAATTGATTTTTATTTTGCATTACATAGGATCTGAAAAAACTCCAATCGGTCAGTCAGTTTTTTTTTTGAATAACATTCGTACCTAATGTTAAGCCATGCAAAGTTGATTTTTCAGTTTGCATTGTATAGGATTTAGAAACTTTAGCCACTTAGTCTGATTTTTTTTTATTTTTATTTTTTTTTAATTTACTGTAAACTAATATTAGGCCACACGATGTTATTTTTTTTTTGCATTATAGAATCTGAAAACTTCGGTCAGTCGGGTCTGATTTTTTTTAATCAACTGTAAATTAATAAAATAATGTTCGCATCTAATATTAGTCCACACAAAGTTCATTTTTTGTTTTGCAATACATAGGATCGGAAAACTTCGGTCAGTCTTTTGTTTTTTTTTAATTTGCTGTAAATTAATAGAAAACCTGATCCTGCGAATTTATTGGCCATACGAGATACATGTGCTATTTAATATGTATAATTAGACCCTGGGTCGGACAACACAGTGGTTAGTGCTCCGGGGTCGCACTTGCAAGGTCGCTGGTCAAGTCCAGTGGATGACAAAAACCGTGCTAGGATCATGAGTATCAAGATCTACAATGAGGAATGCATCCTTCCTATTTATGGGCGAAGGTACTACAGCAATAAGAGAGTTGTATGATTTAGTCATAGGAGTTGTATGACATCCAGAAAAGGAAAAAATCTGACAAGAAACATTGTAAACATAAGAACTATCACTATAAAAGGAAAATGGAAAGGGCCCCTGACGATACTACACCGACCAAGACGGAAAGTGGTTTCCGAGGTTGATGATAAATGGCCGACCTATAAAGCGTCCTGGTGGATGTGTAGTCCTTAAAGCCACCTAAGATCCGGAAGGTACGGAGCACCAGCATGGAAGGCCTGCCGGAAATCCCTGCGGGTAAACGACGATGGAGAGAGGTTTAGCGTAGTTAGGAATTCTCTAATAAAAATGTAATATGATGTAATAGAAACTAAATAAAGTACGCCATCCGGTGTCCTCTTGAAAGGGGTTTAAAAAAAATATATATATAATTCCAACCAACGAGCCTATATGTGTCTCTCGAATAAGTGCTATTCCGTATATGTGCCATTCCGGATACACACAACATGCCGATACATATTATTTTAACACATGCCAATTTGTGCAACGTACATATATGTGCCACAGTATATATGCCATTACAGACTTTGCTTTGTACTAAACTATAACACCACCCGGACCACTTTTTTCATATGGTTACTGTAAACTAATATTAGCCTACACAAAGTTTATTTTTCATTTTGCATTACATGGAATCTGAAACTTTGGTAAGTCAGTCTGATTTTTTTTTAATTAACTATAAATTGATAGAATAATGTTTGCATCAGATATTAGACCATGCTAAGTTGATTTTTCATTTAATATTAATGGGATCTGAAAACTTCAGACAGTCTTTTTTTTTAATTTACTATAAATTAATAGAGTAATGTGCACATTTAATACTAGGCCACACGAAGTCAATTTTTTATTTGCGTTACATGAATTTGAAAACTTCAGTAAGTCGATTGGTTTTTTTTTCTTTATTTTTTTTTTAATTTACTATAAACAAATATTAGATGTTCACAACTAATAATAGGCCACAAGAAGTTGATTTTTTATTTTGCGTTACATGAATTTGAAACCTTCGATCTGTCAATCGGGAGGTTTTTTT